>PVJX010020568.1:19070-33262 GCA_004027295.1 Dolichotis patagonum | reverse complement strand
GCCCTCCTCGTCCTGCTCAGATCAATTCCATACTAGGTTGTTTCATGTGAATTCCCTATATGTGACAATATGGACAACTATTTGGAAGAAAACAAGAGTCAATATGATAGAGAGTGAATATCTCCAATTGTCTAGTTTTGAAATTTATGTCTTACATTGCTTTCTTGTGATCCACTTTGCTCTGTTTTGTTGTGTTTAATTTTACCCTTTTGATATAATTGCATGTATATTTGAGTGGGTAAGATGGATGACCATATCGCTGTTTTTGTCAGATCGTGCAGCAGAACTGTTAACAGTCTCACTGTTTGAATGTCTACTTTACATGTTTTAACTTTGTAATTTGAACAACTATTTCCAAGAAGTCAGTATGTAATTTGTCAAGTAATAATTTCTTAGGTTTTATTGTTGTTGTACCTTTCCTTTTTTCCTTGGAATACTGTATTGTTGCTACCCTTTATTCTGTTTTGTTTTGTTTTGTTTTTTTCTCTTTAAATAAAATTATTAAAAAAATATACTTCTCTTGGGGTATGGTCACTTGTAATTACAAATTTCAGGGGTAGAACTCAGTCAGTGATTGTACCATTCTGGTGTCACTGCTGATGATCATAATTTATACTGTCAGTAGGAATATGAAGAAATGAATGAGGAAGTAAGTAAACCCCCAAGTACACTGCCTTAGAAAGGCTGTTGACAGGTACGAGAGCATTAGAGTCAGAATGAATCTTCATCCAAATGCCTTACTTTATTAGGCATTCAGAGAACTACTGACCTTTTCTGAGTGTTATAAGGTGCCAGATGCACAACTACAAACTCTGCTCCCAATTCCTATGCAAAAGCTTCATATAATGTATGATAATGCTCATCCTAAAGGGTTCAGCTTTATGCTTCCATTTAAAAAAATACCTTCTTAAGAAAACCGTTAGAAATTCTAACAAGATATATGCCTCTTTACTTCTTGTTGTTATTCATAGTAATAAAAACAAGCATGCCCTGAATGTTAAATAGATTTGCTTAAATTGTGTCCACACAATAAAACCTTTATGTACCATGAATACATATGAAAAAGGCACTTGACATGCAGTATGATTATTGCATAATTATGTCATATTGCATAATTATGTAGGCACTTAAAATATAAATGCCTAAAATGAAGATAAATACACTAAAATATTATCACTGGTTATCTCTGAGTTGTGGTAATACAGGTAATTATTTACAGTTTTTGGTATCTACCAAGTTTTCTTGTTGCTGAAAATTAAATTGCTGGTAGAAATGTAAAATGTCACAGGTGCCATGAAAAACAGCCTGGTAGCACTTCTAAAAGCTAGGCGTGTAAGATGGGTACAGTGACACACACCTGCAATCCCAGCTAATCGGGAGGCTGGGATGGGAGTATTGCAAGTTCAAGGCTGGCTTGGGTAACTTAGCAAGACTCTATCACAAGATTAAAAATATATTTTTAAAAAAGGTCTGGGATGTAGCTCAGTGACAGAATGTTTTTTTTCCTAGGATGGAAAAATACAACTCAACAATTCTACTCCTAGGTGTATATTAAAGAGAAATAAAAACAAATTTTCAAACAAAAAAGTACACAAATATTCAGAACATCATTATTCATAATAGCCAAAGACTGGAAACAACTCATATGTCCACCAACCGATGAATATAATCATAAACTAATGAATGGGTAAACAAAGTGTACAATGGATTGCTGCTTAGAAATAAAATAGAATTAAGTACTGATTCATGCTGCAACCTGAGCAAACCTTGCTAATGTGCCAAGTGAAAAAGCCAGGTACAAAGGAATACATGTTTTATAATTCCACTTATACAGTGTTCACAATAGGTAAATTTCTATAGAGACAAAGAGTAGTATTCATTAGATGAGTACAGTGATTCTCTTGGAATGATGAAAACGTTTTAAGCTTGGTGGTGGTAGCTGCACAAGTCTGAGTACCAAAACCATTGAGTCGGTACACATTACAGGGGTGAATTTTGTGTTGCACAAAATGCATTTCAATAAAGATAAGTAAAAGAATCCCAAAGTTACAAAGGAATGAATTTAGATCGCAGGGATTTATTTTAGTATCTGAGTATGTGCAAAGTTATGTGCTTATTCAACTCATTAGTTCTGACTATTTTATTTTATTTTATTTTATTTTATTTTATTTTATTTATTTTATTTTTTGGAACCAGAGATCAAACTCACGACCTTGCGCTTGCCAGGCAGGCACTCATGCTGCTGAGCTAAATCCCCGGCCCCTAGTTCTGACATTCTAAGCTGTCAATATGTCCCATCTTTGATCTTGTCTGGTTTACGTGCAAAATACATGATCCTAAACCCCGGGCTTATGAAAACAGTCATAGGCTAGTAACTGTTACTTCCAATTTTTCTGTTTCCCATTCTTATTACAGTTTTATCACTGTAAAACTTTATTTTAAACCTGAGTGCAGTGGCGTGTGCTTGTAGACTTAGCTACTACTAAGAGGCTGAAGACAGAGGACAGTTTGAGCCCAGGAATTCAGGGCCCTATAGTGGGCAACATAGTAACACTTTTTCTTCAAAATATTTAAAATATAGTGACTTTTGGGAACGGTGTTATGGACTGAATTGTGTTCCCTCAAAATTCGTGCGTTGGGCCCTAACCTGTAGTACCTCTGACTGTGATTATCTCTGGAAATAGGGCCTTCAAAAAGGTGACTAAATTAAAACGAGGCCATGAGAATTGGCTTTAATTCAATCTATCTGGTGTCCTTATCAGAAGAGATCAAGCTATATATATAATAGTGGGAGATCATGCACACAGAAGAATAACTATTTAAACGATGAAGCCATGTGCAAAGTAAGGAGCAAAGTCTCAGAATTAAAAGAACACCTTAATCAGGAACTTTCAGCCTCCAGAAGTGTAAGAAAAGTAATTTCTGTTGTGTAAACCACTTGGTCTGTGAGACTTTGTTAGGCAGCAATAAAAACTAATATAGCAGACTTAGGGAGTCTCGAATGCCAGTGACCTCCAATATCTTTTCATCAGAAGGAAGAATCAAGTTATTCATAACTCAATTATCTGGATAGATTTCATATATTCTAGTGAAGTACTGATTCTTGAAGATTGCACTAAATTTTGTGAATTCTCAATATTTCTTTTTGATAATTCAGAACATGGTTTTTATATAAGGATGAAGGAATTCTTGCATGCTGAATTGGAGAACTGGATTTCTATTTTTTTTCCAAGGATGGTTTATTTGGGGGAAAAGATGGAAAAGAAAGAGGACAGACAGCTACTGTGAGACAGTAGGGGGCTCTGGAGCTGAAAGCCCTTGAATTTCTATTTAATATGACTTTTATCCATTCTTTTATCCATCCATCTATCCATACACATATGCACGCACACACACATTTAATTTAGTAAATAGTGTGGCACAGAGAGGTAAGAAACTCAGAGATCCCTTTAATCATGTAAGTATATAGTCTGGACAATGTCTGTTTTTCCTATGAGATTCTTTCAATAACTTGACAGAGTAGTAATTGATGTTTGTTGAATGAGTGCAACCTCAGTGCTTTCTGGATTCACTGATTCATTTTCTGTGTCTCTCTGTTTCTGTCCCTGTCTCTCTCCCTCCCTGTCAACATCTCTGGTCTCTTCTGTGCTCTGTCCTATCTCCTGTCTCTGTCTCTCTGTCTCTCTTTCTCTCTTTCTCCAGGTACTACAGGCTGACCCTGAAGATACTATGCAGTCCACGTTGATCTTGAACTCACAATCCTCCTACCTCAAACTCCTAAGTTTTGTGACTACAGGCATGTGCCAGTACACCCAGCAAGGGTAATTTCTTGATTGAGCTATGGGTCAGCAATTTGGGAAGTGCTGAGTATGTTATGTTAGTATTAAGCAAGTAAATGGATGGTAAGTGGTAGAAGTCCCGTTTTTGACTGTCAGAGAATGAGGTATAGATAAACAAGGGGAGGCACTAGAATAATCTATATGTTAATAAGTTAGAGTCAGAGACATCAGGAAGAACTCATATTTAATAAAAATGACCAGAAATATTCATAGATATGTGTATATCCACAGATTAATACACACACGTATTTCTTTGCTCTGTAGAGAGAAGCTAAGAGAGTCAAAACTTCAGTAGCAACATGTATGCCTGCCATCCAGAGCTTAGGATCTAATACCACTCTTTAAACAGAAGGAACCATGGCTCCTTGAATAAGTAGGTGCCTCTAGATCTGGGGTATGGAATATGCAAAATGAGCCTGGAATGTTGAAACATGGCAGGGAAGTGCTTTAAAAAAGAAGAAAGAAAGAAAGGAGAAAGAGGGCATATCAAAAGGACAAAGAAACTAACCTGATTTTTTTTTTTGGTACCGAGAATCAAACTCACAACTGCATGCTTGCAAGGCAGGCGCTTATGTTGCTGAGCTAGATCCCCAGCCCCAAAGAAACTAACCTGAAAGAGCTCCCAATAGACAAAGCTGGAGCATGTTGAATAACAACAGCAAGAACAACAACTACAACTACAATAACTACAACAAAAATACAGTACTATTACTTGAAATATAAAATAAATACTCATACATTCATGCTAACACAGATTAATGATCAAATGAATAAAAAAGGAAGGGAGCTGTCTCCTGTACAAAACAATGTCAAATAAATACATAGATAGTTGTCTCTCAAAGAGATGGGGCTTAATTCCTCCCCATCATTTTAGTTTGTGTTATGCTTAGTGATTTACCTCTGCCACAGCTTGGATCTGGAGCACCAAAGTTCATGGTGCTTTTGGGAGGTGGTAGAATGTTTAAGAGTTTGGGCCTAGTGGAAGGAAGTTAGTCACTGATGGTATGCCGTTAAGAGGATACTGGGACTCCAGATCACTCCTCTGTTTTCTTTTCACTCCCTCACCATAAGGTGAGTGGTTTTCCTTCATCACATGATTCTGTCATAATGTGTTCCCTCACTACAGTCCCAAAGTAATGAACCAACAAATCATGCACTATATTTGTCAGAATTCCTGTTTCTGAGACACAATACATGGTACTCACAGCTGAAAGGAAAAGAAGTTCAATTCACTCATGGTTTTAGGGAATTCAGTTCATGGTTAGTTGGGTCCAACATAGAAACATTGTGGCAGAAGAATGTGATGGAGCAAAGCTGTTTCATTCATGGCAGCTAGGCAGCAGAACAGAAAACTAGTGGCAGAGAGGGAAGGAAGGGTACACAAGGCCACACCTCCACGATCCAACCAAATACACCCAGAATTGTGCCTTACCAGTCTGTTAGGTGTTTCTTAATCCATTCAAATTGATGTAATAAGATTACCAGTAAAAAAAATGGCACCTTCAAAACAGTGAGCCAAAATAAGTCTTTTCTAAGTTGATTAGTGTGATAGCTGTGGTGTTAATTTGAGTAAGAAATGCCTCGTGGATTGATTTAGCACTGTGCTGAGTGTGTCTGGATGATTTGACTCATTGAAGAGGGAAAACCCACTCTGAGTGCTGGTGGCACCAAGCAATAGGCTTGTAACCTTGGTGGAATAAAAAAGGAAAGAAAAAGGAAATCTCACTTCTGCTTTTTTGGAGGAACTCCAGTCTTTGTCATCACCTTTGGATATTCATCTCCAGGCTTCCTGCAGACTCTTCAGGCTTCCAGTGCAGACCCTTTGGCTTCCTGTCATGGATTTACACAAGATTCTGTGGTGAGGTAGAGGCCTTTAACTTTTGGTTGAATCCTCTGACCCTGTAGTGCAGACAGCCCTTGTAAGCCTACTTAGAGAAAGCGAGTTGATGCAGATTTTGCTACCAGAAGTGGCTCTAGAGAAACTGAATTGTAAGGATGTATTTCTTTAATAGCTTTAGTGGTTCCTGGAGTTGGCTCCCTAACTTGATGAGATCTAAAGCTGCCATAGTCTCTCATTCTGATAATGTACAGTGTACTGATAGTCTGTCATCTGAACTGTTTAAAGTAATAAGCAATATACACCTATTTGATTATCTTAATTTACCACTTGTGAGATGCAAAAAACTTAGTGACACTATACACACTACTTCTGAATATTTTTGGCAGAGTGTAAGATATAATGATGCAGGTTGGTTGCTCTTAGCATTTCTGGATAAAGTGGTAAGAGAAATTCATGGGCACCAGGCATGCATTATTTTTTTTAATTTTTGATACCGGGGGGTGAACAAATGATCGCATGCTTGCAAGGCAGGCACTTATGCTGCTGAGCTAAATCCCTGCCCCCCAGGTATGCATTAAAAAACAACTTAGTCTTCTAAGAGTGAAGACAAATTAATAAAGGAAACTAAGGAACTCAAAAATTCAAATTTCTAGCTCTAGGCACACATAAAGAATCAAAATTTCTAAGTGTGTCCTGAAAGAATCTTGTCCCTTTTAGCTGCAGGGCTGAAACTGAAGAAACCCCAACACAAGCCCTCATAATTTAATAGGCCCAAATACAGCGTAAGTTTAACACTCAGCCTCACAGGATATCTGAAGTGAAAGTGAGGGTGCAGATCAGAAAAGTGTGTGATACTGTAAATTGAAATACAAATATTTGGGAGGATCCTGATGAGGCTGGGGATATTGAGCTCCTAAATCCTAATGAGATTATTCCACCAGAGAAAGATTTCTCTGCCCTCAGCGGCAGAGGCATCTCCACGTTGGCCTCTCTTCCTATTGCTGAGAAAATGAATCCTGTGCTTCCTGATGTAGTAACCAAGTCTGATAATGCTGACACTCCTTAGGATCCACCACCCACTTTTGCCTCTAGGTCTATAACCAGGTTTAAATTTCAGAAGGCTCCTAAAAGTGAGGTATACATTGTGACCCTTGAAGAGGTCTATTATACTCTCAAAGAATTTCTTGAGTTTTCTCTATAAGCAGAGGTCCAAGGAACATGTATGAAGAATGAATTTTAAGGGTGTAGGAAAATGATGGCAAACACATCTGGATCAGGTCGAGTTTGTCAATAAGCAGAGATTCTGAATTAATGTTGCAGCTCAAGGAGTTGACAAAAGTGTTAGCAATTTGTTTAGCTTGTTAACAGAAGTATAGATCAAAATTGGCCCACTGAATGATTTAGAGATGCCTGAGACTCCTTGGTTCATTGTTGAGGAAGGGAATCAAAGGCTCAGGGAAATGGGAATGCTTGAGTGAATTTGTCATGTTAAACATAATCCTCCACCTGGAATGATCCCCAAAATGTACCTTTACTAATACCTGAAGAAACAGATTCATATGGTGAGCATCAACATCCCTGAAGAGCCCGTCATTGATCTTCTATGTATGTGAGGACTGAAGTTACTCAATTGGGAAACTTAAGGGGAATGGGTTCAACTGAATTCTGCAGAGGCAGCGGTTCAGTGGCAACACTCAATTGCTGAAGACAAGGTGCAGGTACTTACTGTAATGGACAACAGAAGCACAGTAATGATCGGAAAGGTCTGATGTGTGTAGACTTACGGCGTTGGAAGATTAGTCAAAGTGTTCCCAAAAGGAAAATAGAAAGCCTTCTAAATTTTTACTAGATTGATATAATTGGGAAAAATTTAAGAGCAAATGAACAGAAATTTGCCTCAAATAGTAAGAGTCATGACCGCTCAACTAATTTCCAGATTTGAGCCAGTTTACAGACCCAGATTTGAGCCAGTTTATAGTTTGGTCCCCTTGAGGATGGACCTGCTGCACCACCAAAAATTTATATGGTCAGTCTTTCTCCTGTTCTTCATAAAAAGGATCTAAAGCCATTTACTAGGGTAACTATATACTGAGGAAGGGGAAATGATCAATACTTCAGTGAATACTGGACACTGGTTCTGAACTAATGCTGATTCCAGGAGACCCAAAACATCATCGTGGCCCTCCAATAAGTGTAGGACCCTATTGAGGACCAATGGAATTTTAGTAAAGGTCCAACTCACAGTGGGCCTAGTAGGTCTCTGAATCCATCCTGTAGTTATTTTCTAGTTGCAGAATGCATAGTGGGATCGATATACTTAGTAGTTGGCAGAATCCTCACACTGAGTCTTTAATCTGTAATGTGAGGGCTATTAAGGTTGGAAAGGCCGAATGGAAGCCATTTAAAGTTGCGTCTACCTGGGAGAATAGTAAACCACGAACAGTATAACATCCCTGAAGGGATTTCAGGCCTCAGTGCCACTATCAAAGACATGAAAGACGCAGGGGTGGTGGTTCCCACCACATCTACATCTCCATTTAATTCTATTTAAACTTTGCAGTGGATAGGTGGGTTTTACAGAATGATGGTACAGTACTGTAAACTCAGTCAAGTAGTGACTCCTATTGCAGCTGCTGTACCAAAAGCAGTTTCCTTGTTTGAGCAGCCCAACATTTCCTGGTACCTGGTATGCAGCTGTTGATTTCACAAATGCCTTCTCTCTACCTATCCATAAGGCTCCCCAGAAACAATTTGCTTTCAGCTGGCAAGGCTGGAAGTACACCTTTACTGTTCAACCTCAGGGTTATATTAATTTTCCAGCCCTATGTCACTAGTTTGCAGGGACCTTGATTGTCTGTTCCATAATGTATCACATTGGGCCATTATATTGATGACACTGTGCACATTGGACCAAGTGAGTAGGTAGTAAAGCATTTGTGTGGCAGAGGATGGGAAATAAATCTAACTAAAATTCAAGGTCCATCTAACTCAGTACGTTTCTAGGAGTCCAGCGTTGTGGTACATGCAGAGATAGCCCTTTTAAGGTGAAGGATAAATTGTTACATCTGGCTCCCCCTGCAGCCAAAAAAGAGGCGCAATGTCGAGTTGGAGCCAACACACTTCTGACTT
Organism: Dolichotis patagonum; assembly: GCA_004027295.1. Taxonomy (NCBI): domain Eukaryota; kingdom Metazoa; phylum Chordata; class Mammalia; order Rodentia; family Caviidae; genus Dolichotis; species Dolichotis patagonum. Next base: position 24,454 of record PVJX010020568.1, on the reverse strand, counting down.
TGGTGTGTTACTCTAGCCTAGCAGTGGAAACCTATGGCATGTGTGACACAGTGGGCTGTTTGTATCAACAAAAGTTCTAAAAGCTTCACCATCACTGCTCTAGTCCATTTACTGAATAACTTGAAAAGTCGTTTGAGTGGGTCTCAGAACACGAGAAGGCTCTGCAACAGGTGCAGGATGCTGTGCAGGCTGCCCTGCCAATTGGGTTCTATGATCCAGGAGATCCAATGGTACTTGATTTGTCATTGGCAGATACTGATGTTGTTTGGAGCCTCTGGCAGGCTCCCACAGGAGAAGCATAGTGCAGGCCTTTAGGATTTTTGAGCACGTCTACCATCCTCTGCAGACAACTAATCTCACTTTGAAAAGCATTTCCTGGCCTGCTACTATTCCTTGGTGGAAACTGAACACTTGATCATGGGACACTAGGTCACCATGTGTCCGTAGCTGCCCATTATGAGCTGGTCATAATCTGATCCACATTATCTGACCCACCACGTCACGAAGTTGGACATAAAACAGTAACATTCCATCCCTAAATGGGAGTGGTATATATGTGATCAAGCTTGAGCAGATCCAGAGGGCACAAGTAAGTTATATGATGAAGTTGCCCAAATGTCCAGGTTCTTATTCCTGCTACATTGCCTCCTGTCTCCTAGGACGTGCCTATGGCCTCATGGCATGTACCATGTAATCAGCTGACAGGAAGAGAAGACGAGAGCCTGGTTTAAGAGATGGTTCTGCACATTATGAAAGCACCACCTCAAAGTGGACAGCTGCAGCACTGTAGCCTCTTTCCAGGACATCCTTGAAGGACAGTGTAGAGAAACCTTCACAGTGGACAGAACTTCAGGCAGTGCACCTGGTTGTGTATCTTTCCTGGAAGAAAAACTGGCCAGATGTATGCCTATATTCTTGGTTGTAGCCAATGGTTTGGCTGGTCAGGCGCTTGGAAGGAACATGACTGGAAAATTGGTGACAAAGATATTTAGGTAAGGTGTGGTTAGACCTCTCCATATCAGTGAAAGATATAAAGATATTTGTGTCCCATGTAAATGCTCACCAAAAATTGACCTTAGCAGAAGAGAACTTTGGTAATCAAGTGGATAGAATGACTCATTCTGTGGATAAGTCAATCTTTTTCTCCAGCCACTACTGTCATTGCCCAATGGGCTCATGAACAAAGTGGCCATGGTGGTAGGGAAGGAGTTTACATGCAGGGCCTCAGCAACATAAACTTCCCCTTATCAAGGCTGATCTGGCCACAGCCACTGCTGAATGCCCAATATGGCAGCAGCAGAGACGAAAGCTGAGTCCCCCATGTCACCATTTCTCCGGAGATGAGTCTGTGATCTGGTGTGGGGTTGATTATACTGGACTGCTTCCATTGTGGAAAAGTCAGTGCTTTGTCCTTACTGGCATAGATACTTACTTCTGGGCATGAATTTGCCTTCTCTGCATGTAATCCTTTTGCCAAAACTTCCATGGACTTACCGAATGCTTTTTCCACTGTCAGGGTATAACAAAAGGCATTGCCTCTGACCAACAAATACATTTCACTGCCAAAAAAATGAGGCAGTGGGCTCATGCTCATGGAATTTACTGGTCTTACCATGTTCTCACCACCTAGAAGCGGCTGGATTGAGGGAAAGGTTGGAATGGCCCTTTGAAGACACAAATTACAGTGCCAGCTAGGTGGCAACAGTTTGCAAGGCTGGGGCAAGGCTCAAAAGACTGTATATGCTTTGTTTATTTATTTTTTGGTACCAAGGATCGAACTCAGGACCTCACGCTTGCTAGTCAGGCACTTATGCCGCTGAGCTAAATCTGTGGCACAAGGCTATATATGCTTTGAATCAGCATCCACTATATGGTACTACGTTCCCCATAGCTGGAATTCACAGGTCCAGGAAGCAAGGAGTGGGAAGTGGGAATAGTACCACTTGCCATGACCCCTAGTGATACACTAGCAAAATTTCTCCACCCTGTTCCTATGTACTTTATGTTCTGCTGGGCTAGAAGTCTTGGTTGCAGAGGGAAGAAGGCTTACAAGTACCAGAAAGCAAAATTCAGAAGCTAAGACTTCCCCTTGATTATTGGAGCTCCTCAAGTCTCTTGAGTAAACAAGCTAAAAAAATGTTACCATGTGAGCAAGTGTGATTGATCCAGACTATCATAGGGAAATTGGAGTATTACTCTACAAGTGAGGAAAGGAAGAATACACTGTACTTGACACACAGATCCCTTGGGATGCCTCCTAACATGTTACTACAGTAGTATAATCAAAGGAAAACTGCAACAACCCAATCCAGGCAGAATGACAAATAGTCCCAAACCTTCTGGAAAAAAGATACGGATCGTCTTGCCAGGAAAAGAACCAAGACCTGCTAAGGTGCTTGTTGAAGACCAAGGGAATACAGAATGGGTAGTAGAAAGTAACTATTAATATCAGCTATAACCACATGACCAGTTAAGAAATGAGGATTATAATTGTAAGTGTTCTGTACTTTGCTAATGTATTTGTGTATATATACATATATATTAAATGGGTATCTTTTTTTTGCTTTGTAATTTTGATATACTTAATATTGGTTCTTAAGTATTGTTAAACCTATATTATGCTTAATTCATGAAATGTTATAACTAAACATCACCAAAAGAAACACTCTGTACCTTATACTCTGGGGAGGGGCTTAGTATACTTCCATATGTACACAGGATATTTGTATGTTAAGTGTAATTATGAACTTGCTATGGTTTCTGAAGACTATCTTTTAAGGAAGTATGTCTGGTCATGAAGTTGACAGGGGATAGACTGCAATAGTTGTGGTGTCGACTCAAATTAAGATACACCTAGGGGGTTGACTTAATGCAGTTTTGATGTGCCTGCATGACTGACTTACTGAAAAAAGAAGACCCATCCTGGGTGTGGATGGCACCAACCAATAGCCTTATAGACTTGACAGAATAAAAAGGGAAAGAAGTCTTGTTTCTGTTTCTTTGGAGAAGCTCCAGTCTTTGCCATTACCTTTGGGCATCAGTCTCCATGTTTCCAGTGTAGTCTTCAGCAATGCAGACTTTCAGCTTCCTGATATGGACTTAAACAGGACTCTGCAGTGAACTTTAGGCCTTTGACTTTGGACTGGATACCCTGGCTCCAGTACACACAGATGGCCCTTGTTAGTCTACCCTGTAAATCTTTTTATGTATCATTTATATATTACATTAGTTCCTCTAGTGAATTCTACCTGGTACAATTACTGCAGATATTTGTTATAGGGAAGGAAAGTTGACCAACATAACTTCCAAAAAGCTGAGTATAGAATGGGAGGAAAAAAAAGTAACTTTATAGTGAGAACTCCTGACATGCACTACCACAGCCAGGTGATAAGCAGTCAGGTTGGTAGGATGTACCCTTGATATGATATAATGAAAAGTTCACCTCAGTGGTATTGCTCCCCCAAAAGTCAATAACCCTGGTTAGATTATGAGAAAAATATTGGACAAACATAAATTGAGGGATGCTCAACAAAATACTTGGTCAAAATACTTTTCAAAACTGTCAATGTCATCAAAAGAATGTAAAGTCTGAGAATCTGAGAGTGCTCACAGGAGGAGCCTAAGGATACAATAAGACCAAATATAACGCATCCTGGATGGAATCTTGGGACAGAAAAAACCATTAGGTAAAACACTAGTGAAATCCAAATAGAATGTGGAGTATGGATAATCACAGCATATCAGTGTTGTTTCCTTAATTGTGATGAGAAGTGTACCGTAGTAATGTAAGATGTTAGCAGGGGAGGAGAAATGAGTGTGGGGATCCAATAATTTTTTGCAAAAATTAAAAATTATAAATTATTCTCTAAAAATTAAAAATTTGAAAATAAAAATTTCTTAAAATTTAAAAAGCATGATGCATGTTAAATATAATGTGCTATCCCAGATTGGATCTCAGGAAAAGGACATTCATGGAAAAACTGGTGTATTCAAAAGAAGTCTAAACATTACTTAATGTACTAGTGTTGTTTTCTCAGTTTTGGTGAATGCATTATGGTACTATAAAATATTAATATTTAGAGAAATCTGATAAGGGGTAATAACAGCTCTGTATCTTCTTTATTTTCTGCAGTGATGAAGATTGAACTCAGTGTTTCATGCATGCTAGGCAAACACTTCTATGAGAACTATATATTTTCTTTGCAACTTTTCAGTAAATCAAGTGATTCCAAAATAAAAAGAAAACAATGTAATGCAAGGAGAGGACAAACCTTTTAGAAACTTACTGCCCAAACTGCCACCCAAAACCCACTTATTTATTTCAAAGTGCCAAAGCTGCAATTAAACCTGAACACTGAGGTTTTAGTAAAACAAACAAAAACAACTGTTATGTGATGCTTGGCTGCTGGTGTGACTTGGATCATGTGCTGACAGAGAGGGCTCTGCATGCCCACTAAGGCACATGTGGCATAGGCTTGCCACCACTGCCCTAGAAGTGAGATGACCCAAACCTAGAGGACAAAACAAAAAGGGCCTAACTTCAGAATTGAAGGGAAGAAGAAAGTTAGAACAGGATCTGTTAATCAAACAGTTCAGAAGACAGCTAAGATTTTTTTAGAAAAGCCAATGGTTTTCAGCTGGAGGGGGAGAGTCAGAGACCAAGGAATAACACGATTGGCACTCCTTCTTCTCTGCCTTTCCTATGGCTTACTTATAAACTTTTACCCATATAATCCTTGCTGCTTATAATATTACAGAAACAAAGACTGGCCTGAGAACCAAGTGGCTATCATGATTTATTAGGTAGGGTAGAACATACAGGGAGGGGTAGGAAGGATATATCTAGAGCCACAGACACAAGGCACTTTTTCAAGTTTCTCATTTGCGCCTGTGACCATCTTCTCAATCGGACTTGTGAACTCTTCAGGTACAGGAATGATGCCTTACTCTCTATGCCCAGCAGTGTTCTGTACATAGAAGATACTTAAAGTTCATGTTTAATGAATAAGGCAGGAAGCTAGGGACCTGAGCAATGGGAGTTTTTCTTTTAAAAGCTATGAAGAATTTAATCCCATATGTGTCTTCACTTTTAGTCCCCACAATAAAGGCAATTAGAAATATTTTGCTAATTCAATTTTTCACTCCAATTGACAGATATGGAACTGACTCTTGGAACCATACAACTGGAAAGAGAATTTGAGGGATAGATCTATTACTATTAAACACATTTCAGAGAATAAAAGGCTACTGCCCAGCTGTATAATATGAGGACCAGTGAAAAATGGCATGCTAGGGCTGAGGATTTAGCTCAGTGGCATAAGCACCTGCCTGGTAAGCGTGAGGTCGTGAGTTTGCTCCCCAGCACACACACACACACAAAAAAA
>PVJX010020568.1:0-18970 GCA_004027295.1 Dolichotis patagonum | reverse complement strand
AGGCCAGGTTTATTTATCTTAGTACATTGTTACTACATTTATTAGATTGTGCTCAACCTGTTTTTTAAACTACTGAAATGTTCTCCTTTATAAGGTGATAGACTGTGATAATTTTTAAACTGTCTTGAGTACACACACACACACACACACACACTATATCAATCCCTAAAATTCTAAGTGTCCATGAAAATCCTGTGTCTAAAAAAAATGTTTCCATATGTTATCTTTGTTTTTTCTGGTCTGGGAAGGTAGTCAGGGATTTGAGAAAGGCAATGAAAAATGTACATTTGTTGAGTATACCTTCTTGTTGGCCACCAAGCTTTATATATGCTTGATTCTTAGCAAACTTTACAATTTGAGTTAGGTATCCCATATTACACATAAGGAAACAGAAGTTAACACAAGAAAAATAACTTGCTCAAATATTATAGACAGTTAAGCTGTGTAGACATATTACAGGCAGTTAGACAGGGGTTGTCCCTCAAGGGAGTCAGTGCAGAAGATGAAAACACATTACAATGGTGGCTGGAAGAGCATCTGTTTAAGGCCAGGTCTCAAGATAAGGATGGAATGACCAGGCCTACATGCCTCCCCAAAGGATAAGCAATAAATTAAAGATTATATTATAATTATTACCCAGTCTAATAGTCTAGATAGAATCAGTCATCCAGGTGAGTGACCAGCACCTGTAGATCCACCCCTTCCTTAAAAGGTTCTTGTTCATTCTATTTACACTTGCTACATGACCTGCTTCCCCACTGGATCAAGATTACCTAAGCACTATACTTGTAATCATATTGGTTTATCATAGTTTTGACCCATGTTTACTCACCTTGTGATTTTACTCTATAAAACTTCCTCTATAAAGTAGGATTTGTGACAATGTACTTTTGGGTCCGCTCCTGTCTCTCAGGAGCTCTCTCCCCACTGTTCCTTAGAATTCATTCTTTGATTTTGGGGAACATGTACTTGGCCTGTCTGACATCTAGTAGTTTCAGAGTTACATTAGTTTTCCTATATCACAAGGAATGTGCTCATGGAGGGAACTAAATCCAAGATCACGTGATTTTAGAACTAGTGCTTTTTTTTCTATAATAACACAGATTACTTACAGACATTTCTAACACTCATTTTAGGGAGGAATAATGCTTTATTCTTCAATTTATATATCTTGATGTTATCTTTATAAACTGACTTTCTTATTGTAATTTTTTAGTGTATTTATATAGTGATAGCAAGTGTATTATCCTTTTTAGGCTTATATCCTAACTATTCTTGTTCAAATAGCCATATAATACCTAAAAGAATGTTCATATGGCAACATGCTGATTTCCTACAGTTAAAGCAACCAGTACTATGGGAGGCTACAAGTGATGAGGCATATGTGAGAGAAAGCCAGGCTGCCTCAAAGAGCTAACGACATTAAGTTCAAAACAAGCACACTGCATCCATCATAGTATCATCTAGAACTTGAGACTAAAGAAACTGTGACTGGTTAGAAACCCAATGGCATAAAAATTCAGCATGTCAGATAGAGTACATGAGAGCGAGGGAGGTAAAGTAAGCAAAAAGATTACAAGGGAGAGAGCAGAAGATGAGGAAGGGGAAGGGAGGAGAGAGGAAGATAGTATAGCACTGGGAAGAGGGAAAAGGCAGTCTAGGGGTAAAACAAGTGATGTAATCTACAGTGAATAAGAAAGCTCAGCACACTCGGATACTAACTAAATTAATAAGGATATGACCATGGCTCCCCAGCTTTTCTCACTTACATACTGAAAACAAAATTCAGTACAAGATGTATGAGCATACAGCTGAACTCTTAGCAGTATTCATTCTAGAATTTAACATTAAAATATCTTTAAAAGCCTGTAGCTAATACATTATAATTTAGGGGTCTAAAACTTGGTCTTCTCTTTATAAAAATCAAATTAGTAAAACAAGAGGTTGCTTTACTGAAGTCATCTGAAAATAAGTCACATTTAACAAGTATTGATGACCAACTTTTAATAATACATATTAATTTTCAGAAACATATGCTAACCATCAACAACATGATCAGGGTTCCATTGTCCCAGATGTTATGTCATTGGTACACTGTATTGATATTTACAAAGGCTTTCAAATTCAACAACACAAAACAAAACAGCTTAATCTTTTAAAAACTACGTTTTAAAAAATGTAAACAGTTTATTTTTACAATATTGTAAAAAAGAAGACTCACTCCTTAATGCGGCTTATTTTTTTAAGTGAGCAAAGCCTGGTGCTCATGGATAAAGAATGAAAAGAATTCTTTACATAGAAACATTGTGCTCCAGTGTGGCAAAGAAAAAAATTATATACACATACAAAGTAAAGAATCTGAAGTCCACAATTTAGACCACAAAAAAATCTTGTCCCCAAATTGAGAAATTTATAAAAACCATTTACACATGGTTATTGACCTACTGAAAACCTATATAACATTTTCAAAACAATAACTCAAGTCGAAAGATACCACTTTTTCTTAAAAATGAAATTTTGTGCAAAAGAAACTGTTAAAGCTAAAAATAAGACTATCCCCCAATAAGAGGCCAAAAGAGCCACTGGAATAATTTAAATGGTTAGATTTAGTGCATGTAACCAAAAGGCACACACATATGATTAATATATTAATATCTTTTCATGCAGAAACCTGTGCATGTTCATAATTATATAACAAAAACACAAATATAACAAAACAAAGCCTGATGCTTGACAATGTTAATCTAGCCATATTTCTTTCTAGTCTATCCGTCGAGGTTTTCCTAGATTCTTACATTGCCTCTCAAAAAATATATTATATTTGAACAACTTTCAATAAAAAATAAAAGGAGAATGTTAGGTGGAAACACTATATTTTTCCGGTTGATACATATAGAAACTTACTGATATGCTTATTTTAAATGTCATTTCCAATTAAGATATATTTTTCCTTTTGTTAATAAACACTTTGATTGCTCCAGTGAAGTCAGCAGAGAGAAGAACTTCCATGCTATCTGTCTTCACAATACCTTAAAAGCACAGGAAAACAGATTTCAGTTGATTTAAAAGGCATATCACACAGAAGATTCTCTCTGTATGCAGTCTTTCCATCTTACTGTACCCTGCCTCTTCTCTGAGGCTCACTTCTACTTACCTTGTCATAGATGTTCTTTCCCTGGCTTGAAGCTATTACAGTTTCCCGGAGCCTGGGTTTACTTCCAGTTAGTATAGGCCTATAAGTTTAATGCTTATATTTCATGGAAAGGGGCTAGTGTGTTTTCAGTTGCAGGACTGGACAGCTGCCAGAATGGGATCAACTGGGCAAATCTGTTGCTAGTAGGGGTCTCTAACTAGGTAGGCAGTAAAACGTATTGTACAGCTTATTGTATGTACTGAAACTGCCACGATATGAAGCATACACATTTGCTCTGTGAATGCTGACAGCACCTTTTGCCTGATTTATCATTCTGTACTGAGGATACATAACAGTGGTGAATAGCCTATTTATTGTATTTGTCAGTTCTGTAAAAGCATTTCACATCCAAATTCCTTAAATAATTCTATCATACATAGGGTAAAAGGAGATGTAAAAGAGACTAATTAATAAGGAAAAGAAAAATCCACATTTTAACTTGAAAGTTGTGAACAAGAGGAGTAAGATAGAATGGTTTCACTTAGGTTAAAAACATATTCTAGGGGCTGGGGATTTAGCTCAGCAGCATTCATGCCTGCCTTGCAAGGGCGTGGTCATGAGTTCAATCCCCGGTATCAAAAACAAAAACACAAAACAAACAAACAAAAAAACAGATGTTAAGCCTTTGAACATTTCTTAGTACCCTCTTGACATATCCCAAAGTCATGCTGTGCAGCAATAGCAATAACAAAGGATTAAGGCATATGAGAAAAAATGCTAAGACTCAATAATAAAAAAAGAGGTCTATTAACATACCAGACATTTTACTAGGCACTTCACATATGTTATCTTAAATTCTCATCACAACCATATTAACCAGGTTATCGCTACCATTTTAGACATGAGGAAAACTGAGGCCCAAACTACCAAATACAAAGAGAAATAAAGAGAAGGGCATTTGGATATCTTTTATGATCTCCTACTATGGATATTTAATAGTTTATTCTTTGATTACACCTAGATAGGTACAAAGTAACAAAAATGTGAACATAACTCATTAAACTTGTATCTCTTCAAAAGCGATCAAGTGAATTAAAAGAAGCTGTTAGAGTGGTACATTTTTGAGATGGTTTTTAAAAATATTATATATGGGGGCTGGGGATTTAGCTCAGCGGCATAAGCACCTGCCTGGCAAGTGTGAGGTATAAGTTTGATCCCTGGTACCAAATAAAATTATATAATTCACTTTTTCTCAAATTGCTTTAAAAGCTAGGATTTCCTGTAAATGTGTAGAGAAAGTGTATAGAGTTTAAAAAGACATAATAAAAGAAAAAACCCTCAAATTACTTGTTAGAAAAGTAGATTTACTTCTGAGAAGAAAACAAAAAAAATTTCAGTATTTCCAAATAGGCATTTAGTAAAAGTTTAATAATTCTGACTTGGTTTAACTTTAAATCTTGAAACTGAAAGAAATGTTGGGGGGCTGGGGATGTCACTCAATGGTAGAGCATCTGCCCAGCAGTGTGAATCCTTGGATTTGATTCCCAGTGCTGAAAGAAAAGAAAAAAGAGAAAGAAGAGAAGAGAAGAGAAGAGAAGAGAAGAGAAGAGAAGAGGGTTACACTAAAGTTCATCTTTGTTATCAAAAATTTCCTCCACAGTCAGGGATTAGCATGTGGAGTAGAGAGTGCAAATGATACTACAAAGGAAGTTACTTGAGATCAGCTCTGTAGCATTCACACATACAATTTTAGAAGGGTCATTTGCATACCCTAATGAATGCTGTGGCTTTATGGCTCTCTATAGGTCTGGTTGTAGCCTGCAGAATGACAAAGACCCATTTAATAAAATATTCTGATATTTATTTTTTGGCAATGGGGATTGGGCCTCACGCATGATAGGCAAACACTCTTAACAGTGAACTAAATCCCCAGCCCCTTTTTATTTTGAGAGAGTTTTCCTAAATTGCCCCAGACAGTTTCAAACTGTTGATTCTCCTGCCTCAGCTTCCCTAGTAGCTGGAATTACAGGCATATGTCACCATGTCTGACTTCTATAATACAAACTATTTTCACTAGTCCAAATCTACATGGTTTTACCATGCCCTTACTGAGTAGCAGGGATCATTTTACATAATTGTTGGCACTCACTAATGCTACGTGTTGACAGTTTCTTTTTACTTCCTAATCTAAGCATTTTATATAACTGGAATTACTAGTCATTCTCAAATTATATTCCACAAATGGCAAGAAATTATAGGCTAAAAGTAGCTATCTTGAGAAGCTGAAAATGTGTGGCAAGTGGAAAAGAATCGTCCCTTCATTTGAATTAATTCATTTAGTCAACAAATGTTTATTAAGCATCTATTAACATGCAGAGAAGCACAAAAGAAAGAGGCAACAAAAATTAATCAGACATATAAACCCTGGAAATTACAGTAGAATTGAAGGGAAAGATAATAAAACCATTTTGTGTTTCTAACATTGTTATCATTTAAATATGGAATGTTCCTCCAAAGACTCATGTGTTGAAAGCTTAATCTTCAATACAGAAATGCCCAGAGGTGGGGGCTGGGGATTTAGCTCAGTGGCAAAAGTGCCTGCCTGGCAAGTGTGAGATCAATGAGTTCGAAAAAACAAACAAAACAGAACAAAACAAAAAACAAAAAAAAACAAAGAAATGCTCAGCGGTGGGACCTAGAGAGGTGGTTGGGTCATAAGGGTATTAGCTGAATGGGCTGTTAGGGGGTGGGGCCCAGTTGGAGGAAGTAGGTCACCATGGGCACACCTTGAAAGATACATTAGGTCCCCTGTCTCTTCCTCTCTGATGTGGTACTTTTGCTTCTTGGCTATCAGGAGTGAGCAGCCTTCCTCAGCCACGCCCTTCTGCCATGTTTCTGCACAACCACAGATTTAAAAACAATGGAGCCAGCTGACTATGGACTGAAACCTATATCCAAAATAAACCTTTGCTACTCTAAATTGACTTTCTCAGGTATTGGTCTTGGAGACAGAAATCTGACACATATGTATCTATATATCTCTATCTATCTATCTATCTATCTATCGATATATATCTTGTTTGCTTTTCTCTAAAGAGAATGTTTACTTATAAAAAATTATGAACTTTAAATAATTTTCATTAATCCCTAGGTAAATTTAACCACTTAGCAGTCTATTTAAATACAGGATGAACAAAAATTGCATCTGTAATTAATTTTATAAGGTAACACAAAACATAAAAAGAACAATTTTATCAAATTTATTCAATGCAATAATTGACTGGTTGAAATGACTCTTGCCCAAGCGATGCTTGGGGTAAACTGTTAGGTAGTCTAAAGAAATAAAACCTGTAAGAAATATGTTACTGAAATGTTCAGAAATGGATATTTGACAACTATTGTGCTGTAAACAAAAGATATTTTTACATTCATAAAAATCTCATCATATTCAATCCCAGGTCAATGATGGTATTAAATGCTGACCAGATTAAACACAGGAAAAATAAAGTAATGGTACCTACCAGTGGATGTGGTTTCCAAAACTTCAGTATCTTCACCTTTTTCACTTCCTTCTGCTTTTTCAGACTGCACATCCAAAGATAACATCAGACTTGGGTTTGGAGCAAAGATGGCTGATGTAACAACTGCATTATGTGCTGGGGGAAAAAATTTACTTCAGGATAATTGACAAAGTTGATACTCAACATCAAGACAAAAATGTGCAAAATATCCTTTAAAATTACCACACAAGTATGTTATATGCTAAATATTCATAAAAATTACAGAAGTAACTATGAACAATTTAAAACTCAAACATATTTCCTGAAAAATATCACATAACAGGTTCTAAGATTCCATGACTTTTCAAATTTTATACCAGGGTAAATTCTTTTTTGGTACAGAAAAATCAAACAAGTAAAGCAAAATACAAAGTAAATTCAGCTAGATTTGCCAAACTTCCTCTAAGATAATGCCTACTCAAGTTTATTGTAGTATATCACTACCTTATTCACTTGTAAGATATATATAAGTAGCGATTTACTTACCTTTAATACCTTCCCAGAAGTCATTACGATCTCTCCTGACTGAAGTAAACTTGCTTAGATCATGGTAAGTACTCCAAATATAAACATATTTATCTTCTGAACCACTAACGAGGTAAGTAAAATCATGGCTAAATTTGAGGAAGAAAGGTCAAAAAATTTTTAAGTTAAGGTTTCCTTCTATCAGCGCTTCCTAATTAGAAATGCTTAAAACAGTACCTGAAGGAGTTTCTGAAAAGGTCTGGTGTGTGTGTGTGGTGGTGGTGGTGCAGATATTTTGTATGCATTTTCGAGTTTGAACCCAGTGTTATTATGTATGCTAGGGAAGCACTGAACCACTGAACTACACCCCCAGGCCCAGTATTTGTATTTTCAAAGCTCTGACAAGTGTGATGCTAGTTAAAACACACTGAAACAAACAATGACTTGAAGTATGAGAGAAGAAGTATATTATTACTGATTGAATTATAGGGTAATTCCTGGGTAATTCAAGAAGAAAAGATCTGATGAGAAAAACAGCTGAAAGAAGACTAGAAAGAGGGTATGTAGGCAATATTATTTCAGGAAAGCCTATAGATTCTAAATTAAGAGTTCAAATAATAATGATAAATAAAGGCATAAAGACAGGGTACTTTACATTAGGGTAATAAAATGTTTTCAAAGGTCTTGCACCTAAAAGGATCAAGACAAATGGAAAAGGGATAAGCTTACTCTTAAAAGCTTACATGAAAGTACAAAAGCAAAGTTCCAGAGCTGAGAAGGTTCTAATCCTGGTTGTGCAACTAACTGTGACTTTAGACCAATCACTTAATTTTCTAGGTTTTGGTTTCTTCATCCACAGAATAGAGGCCATTCTAACATTTATCTGCTGCTTAGGTAGATAAAGTAAGTATTGCATGACAGTGAATAGTGGTTATAAAAGTATAAAAAACTGAAAATCCTTATATAAACATAAGACATGGTTCTAAGGAAGGGGAAATGTTCTGATCTCTTTTAAGAATTTCAATGTCAGTTTACCTGAAACTTGCTTTGATCTGGCTGCTGCTATTGACATAACCCTTATACTTCATAGACAATGATAAATCTCTCAGATCATATAGTCTGATTCTAGAGTCATTTGAGGTTACCAGTATCTAAAAATAAATCAAAAGAAAAGTTAAAAATATCATATCTTAATATAAAAAGTGTTACACATATACAAAAGGCAGTATATACCATAGGAAAATGAATACATTCTTTGTCTACATACTAAAAGTAATTTTCAAGAATCTATAGAGTACTGCAGGGCATGGTGGCACATAATTGTAATTCCAGCACTTGGAAGGCTAAGGCAGGAGGATCACTTCGAGTTCGAGGCCAGGCTGGGCTCCATGGTGAGTTGAAGGCCAGTGAGACCCTACCTCAAAAAAAAACAAATCTGTAGAGTTTAGATGCAAATGCTTTTGAATATTATAGTACCTTATTTTCTCCAGGTAAAGGTTCAATGCCAGTAATTTTTCTTCCCACCTTGTTGCGCCCTCTAGTAGATCGGACATGTATTTGTGTATGATATTTCAAATGCTAAATGAAATCATAAATTAAAAACATCAGAATTAGAAGAAACCTCAAAAAGTTTAACACTCAGATATGGTATTATTTCCCTAACTTACAGAGAAGGCAGTTAATGTCCAAAAGGATAAGAAACTTGTCCCAAACTGCAAGTGTTTTATTAAGTATTCGATTATACAAATAACAAAGGATAATCATTTACCTCTGTATCATAGAAAATACATCTGCCATCATAAGTCCCAATCACTGCATATTTGCCATTCTGACAGAAGTTTGCAGCTGTGATTAATTTTGTCTGACCATCTACTTCATTCCACAAAGCCACTTTTTTGTCAGGTATATTCCAAAGGCGGAGCTTTCCATCCAATGACCCACTGAGAAAGTATCTGTCATCCTAAAAAGGTGGCAGAGAAAGATTTTATTTTACCACATTAAGAAAAAAACAGCAAATCAGAACACTAAGTATGTAAGAAATAATGTTTAAAAATCTAGATTTCATTTAAAAAGTATACTTCCTTCATTCCTCACCCCTCCTTTCTCTCTTACTGGGGACTGAACCCAGAGCTGCACAAATTCTAGGCAAGTGCTCTACTACTGAGTCATATCCCCAAACCAAAATTATTATTATTTAAGCAATCGTTTTATACATTAAAAACAGCAACAATTCAAAATTTCAGGGTTTGTAGAGAGAAGTAATATTCTAATTGCTTTACCACATTCTTAAACTGCTTTTTCAAGGTACAGATGTTAAAAGAAAATGTGCCAGTTTATATCTAATGGAAGAAGCTTCTGTAATTGAACAAGTATGAGATATTCTGGATTGTGAATAATAGTCTCAGCTACCCTGTATTCTAAATATCCAAAAGGAGAATGAAGTAGGTAGTGCTTTTCAATTTATTTCATCATAAGACCTGTTTTTTTTGGGGGGGAGTGGGAGGGTATAAGCAAGTAGGAACATCTAACAGGGCTTGCAGCTTTAAGGACTGTGCTTTGGGAAACACTACCTTATGCTACACTCTTCTTTGAGATACACATAATGTTGGGATAAAACAGTAACACTAGTTATCAGCCTACAGAACCATTTTTAAAAACTCTAATATCTAATGTCAGCAGAGAATCACTTCACTATTCAATCAGGAATTCTTAATTTGAGCCACTTCAGCCCCATAGTTGACATGTAGTAATGCTTGAAGATAGTTATGGTGATCACAGCGTGGGCTGGAGTAGGGTGGTACCAGTATCTAGTACAGAGGGGCCGGGAATGATGCTAAATATCCTACAATGCTTAGCACACAACAGGATTCCTTCTCTCTATAAGAATGTCAACAGTGTGCTTGCTTTGGCAGCACATGTACTAAAATTGGAACGATACAGAGAAGATTAGCATGGCCCCTGTGCAAGGATCACACTCAAATTCGTGAAGCATTCCATATTTTTCCAAACTGTGTAATTGCTACTGTAAAAACGAGAGGAAAACAAAGTGCTCTAAAGGATATAATTGCATGTATGGTTAAGTGTGTAAGATGAATGACCATATTACTGTTTTTGTTAGATCGTGGAGCAGAACTGTCAACAGTCTCATTGTTTGAATGTGTACTATGTATGTTTTAATTCTGTAACTTGAACAACTACTTCCTAGATGACAGTATGTAAGTTATCAAGTAATGATTTCTTAGGTTTTTTTTTTGTTCTTTTCTTTTTTTCCTTGGAATTCTGTATTGTTGCTACCCTTTTTTCTGTTTTGTTTTCGTTTGTTTTGTTTTCTCTTTAAATAAAATTTTAAAAAAAGAATGTCAACAGTGCCACAGATGAGGAATCCTGCTGTGAAGTAAACCAGTCCTACATCTAAGCTGATCTACTTTTTGGAAACATAAGAAGTAAAGATTAAAAAGTTGGGGTACCACAATAAGAGATTTTTCTTCTCCATTCAAGATTACATATTACTCATCTCTGAAGTCTGTCAAGCGCAATTCACAAATGATGGACAATCTTTACTTTGCAGAGCCAGGGATTAAACTCAAGGCCTTTGCACTAAGCTATGTCTTTGGCCCTTTTTAAATTTTGAGACTGGGTCTCTTTAAGCTGCTAAGTTGCCCAGGTTGGTATCAAAGTTGCTATCCTGTTGCCCCAGCCTCCCAGGTTATGTGCCACTACGCCAGCTACATGGTACTTTCGTAGCTATGGTTTACTCATAGAGTCTACCATAACAGCTGAACACATGAAAAATACTTTATTTTGGTCTTTTAATTCAAAATTTTAGTTAGAAACATACACATGTGTGTCTTCAATTCGCTACAAGTAAGTCTGCTACTTCCCTTTTAGGTAACACTACAGTGAGAGTCTTATTGCCTAAGAAAAGGTTGCCACCACCCTGTTTTTCCCTAGAACCGCTCAAGTCCCTCTAGGTCAGTAGAGTTGTTTGAAATACAGCATTTATGTTTCCAAAATAAAATCAGAGAAAAATCACTGACTGACTAAACAGAGACCTAATCATAAAACACTACATGGACAAGTACAGTATTACAACCTAGTACCGCTTTCTGGCCTGAGACTGTATGCTACAATGGAGGTTAGATTAAAGGAAAGATTTTGCTCACAGCTGCTAACAGGGGTCAAACTATTCTTCTGCTGCATCTTTAGGAGACAGGATAAAGACGTTATTCAGAGAGAAGCTTCTAATGGCCTGATGATCAAAATTGATAGGGTATTAACACAGATGAGATATTTTTAACTTTTAAAAGTTCTTGACCAAGTCTTCCTAAGGGTTAAGAGTTATTAGTTCCTATGTTATAAGCATGGCTAGAGAGGACAATTGTATTGCAAGAAGAAAGTCTTTTAATTTGGGAGGAAAGAGTAAGAAATGGGAATATGATTCAAACGTTGCATTCAAAAGACATAGTGCTAAATTAATCAAGATGAGAACATGATTGGAAATGTAACCATGTAACACAGAGGCAAAAGCCATGATAGGGTCAGCTCAAGTCCTCCACTTTAATTTAGCCAATGAAACAGATACCAATATGTGATTTCCTTTGAACTTTCAGCTGCAAAAAACTAAAACTGATTTATATTTAAGCATTTGGTGGTTCTATCCTACAAGGGCCTAGGATAGGTCTGAAACTCTATGACATTAGATTTTGGGGGGAGGCCCTTTGGTTGAAATCATGAAATTCTTTCTAGGGAAAAGATATTAAAGGATTTTCTACATTGAAAAAAACCAGTAAGAATGTGAGCCAAGCATGCTGAGGTAGGAGATCAAGTGAGCCCAGGAGCCCAAGGCTAGCCTGGGCAACGTAGTGAGACCTTATCTCAAAACTAAACAGCAACAAAAATACTAACAATGTTTTCAGACATTAAATAGGAATTCATTACATTTTATAATGGCTTTTTGTCTCTGCCCCTCTTTAATCTTTTCTACTTTGTCTTATACTTCTCTAACCTCCCACAGTTCCTGTCTATATACTTTTTGTTTTCATTTTACATATATTATTTAATCTTTTTCCTCCATTTCCAGTATTTCTCATCTTTAGTAGAATACTTTATACTCTGCATGTCTTATTTAAGGTTTAGGAGGACTTATATCCAGGATGTAACATTCTATTATATCTACAATAGTTTATCGAGAATATAACATTCTCATTTTGAATGCAGATTAGCAGAATATTTATTTTTCCCATTTGTAAAGTAAACTGGAATGACATTTTAAGTGGCTCTCAACTATGAGGATAGTAATTTTTCCTTCCAGAGAAACTAAGTTCTTTCATCTTTCTTTTAGCGTGACAAGAAGTATATAAACAATTACTTACTCTTGGATGGAAGGCTATGGCAGTGACAAAATCTATATGTTGAAAGCAGCAAAGGCATTCTCTTCTGGAAATGTGCCATAATCTGACTGTTTTGTCCATTGAAGAAGAAAGCAGAAAGTAGTTCTATAGAGAAAATAGTATTGATTATTATCACATGATAAACTACTTATACAATAAAAGTGAACTTTCAGTTTCATGTAACTTCCATAGTGCTATTGTTATGTACAGCATCAGAAGCACAGATTATTCAATTCCCTTGAAACATCTCATTTTTCTCAGTTTAATGCCACATTCTATCACATCTCAGACTTTTTCACTTTACCTATTATGAAATTAGTATTACTAATCTTATGATTAATGTCCAAGAAATCTACCAGGTACCAGCAGGGCAGTAAAGGTATAGCTTAGTCATTATAGCCTAGACATACTGAAACTTACTACTGAATATAAGACATGTATTCATTTTATTGCATTTCAATTCAGTTATTTTTCACATTGATAACACTGGTAAGTTTTAACTCATGAGGATTCTAATTGTCATAATGTTTTCAATAATGTCTAAATGCAATATGGAAAAAAAAGTTATTGTGCACCTGTGAAACTCAAGGCAAAAAATTAGAGAATACAAATTGTCAATTCTCTCAGAACACACTGTGGAACTTTCAAAACTAAAAAAGGTAGTATAATGCAGTTAGGCACAGTGATGGTACCATCACCAAGGAAACAATCTACTTAAGTGAGAGAACTACAGGTGATGCTAAATGAGAAAACTAATGGGACCCTATTATTCTTTAGTATGCTTTTAGGTGCTAAACGAATCAAGGTAATAATGACATCAAGTACATACAATTTGCAAAAAATTGTTCTTAGCACTATGCATCAACTCCGAGGTAAATGTGTTATTATCCTCTTTGAAAAATGAGAACAGCAAGGCACAGATAGATTAAATAACTTGCCTAAGATTATACAGTTTGTCAGTGGCAGAGCTAGGATTTGAGCTCAGGTGATCTAGCTTCAGGTCCAGGCTCTAGCCACTATACTGTTTTCCAGAGTACTTAAGTAGAACATGTCATATGTCATTAAAAGCACCACGATGCTTTGCCATTTGCTAAAAGCAATTAAGAATATTTATTCTTTGACTGTGAAAAGACTAACTGAAAATACTGATTTGGACATGTAATTATACTGAGATATATATATGCTATTTGGGGCTAGTCTAAAAAGTATGTTTTATATAATATACTTGTTTTTGAAATACCTTACTGTACCTTAGAGTTAAAAAGTGGGCTGAAGGTGTAGCTCAGTGATAAAGCACCTGGCAAAATGTGTGAGGCCCTGAATTTGATATTCAGCACCACACACACACACACACACACACACACACAAAAAGAATATGAAAGATTTACAATCACCTTTGAAACATATAATATGTATTTAATAAAAGAATAAACTGGTTGAAATGATACCCTGCCTGAGCAATTCTCAGGATAGTTATTACAAAAACTGCCCAATAACTAGGGTAAACTGTTAAGTGCTTAATTGAGCAATTGAACATTTACTGTGTTCTAAGCTTTGTATTTACTTGCAGTTAATCTTCCCCTATACTCTATGAGGAAGCTGTCTTTATTATGCCTATTTTTTATATGTGGGTTGGTGAAGTCAAGGAACTTGCCCAAGGTCACCTAACTATAAAAGGCAAACTAGGTAGACTATGAATTCTGGGAGTCTGGCTCCGTGGTTCATGTTCTCAGGTAGGTAGCAAAGTGATCAGTGGATAAGTTTTGAGTGCATGAAAAGTACCTGATATATAGGACAGTTCTCAGTAATGTTTATTTTACTATTTCTCTCATGAAGGAAAAAAAGGGAGTGGTCAGTGAGAGAGAAAGGAAACAAAGTACAAACAAGAAGAGTATTTCAAAAAAGATCAATAGTATATTAAGCAATAAACTGTTAGAGCAAGGCTAAATAGAATAAATTCAAAGAATATGTGTGTGTATATATATATATATGTGTGTATATATATATATATACACACATATATATATATTCTAGTTAAGGCAGTACTAACAATGAATAATTTTATGTATCGATTTGTCTAGGCTATAGTACCCAGCTATTAAATCAAATACTGATTTCACTTGTTCCATAATTGTATGAGCTAAATTCTTAAAATAAATCTTTTTAGAGTAGAAGAGTGGTCCCTAGGAAGGGTACAGGGATAGGAGTATAGAGGGAAGTTCTATAATAGATATTAAAGTACAGCTAGATAGTAGAAATAAGTTCTAGCGTTCTGCAACATGTAGGGTATCTATAATTCACAATAATTTATTAAATATTTTATAAAGAACAAGAAAAGGGGAGTATGAAGGTATCCAACACAAAGAAATGGTAATTGTTTAATTACCATTAATTGGTGGTGGAAATGCTAATTATGCTGGAAATGCTAATTACGCTGATTTTATCATCACATATTGTATCCGTGGTTTGAAATATCACAATGTACAGGGGCTGATCAAAAAATACAGTGCTTAAAGTTGGGTAATATTTTGAGGGGAATTAACAGCAATTTGTTTTTCTTACAAAAAATTAAACTAAAAACCATTCATTGAATTTTTGATATTTTATACTTCATAAATAAAAATTACAATTATTATGCAATTAAAATTTTAAAATATTAAAAAAATTCTCTGTGTATAAACATAAAATAAATAGTTTCTCTGGAGAATCCTGACTGATATTGTGGCCAATGGAGATTTGATTTCTTCCAGTTAGTGTCACATTTCAGACAAATACATGGTTTGTTTTTAACAAAGTAAAATGAGTGCAGGTTTCCAATTATTTGCTTTTTCTTATTCCAGGTGAAATGATTACCAGATTAAGGACAGCTCAAGTTTCCATCTTCTGACAACTTAAGGACACAGGGTAGGGAAAAAGTACAAAAGACAGAATTAGGATTGTTTTGAAAGCAGACTACCATGTTAGGGGCAAGTTTGCTTTGGACAATGAAAGACAGAAAGAGATTATGGTTATGAAAAGCATCCAGAACATCTAAACAGGTATGATAGGCACAGCAGTTCATAAGGGGAGTGATTGAAAAGATGAAATCTAGCTTTGCCAATGCATAGCAGTGACTTTGCAGTATACACTGGATATCTGGGCTAGATGAGGTTCTCGTGATGCAGTTAAAATATCTCCTTATATCCCTGACGTCATTTGCTTAAGTTAGTCCCTTTTTCTCAATTCAAAGCTTTTAAATACTTTTGTTATTTTTCCCTTTAAATTCTTAATATATTTTAGACTCTGGCTACTGGCAAAATTTAATACAAAGAAAGTGTAGGGTATCACTCAAGGTTTCCAAAAAGTATTTCACGCTTCAAACATTGTCTATAAAATTTAAAACAGCTCCTTAAGTTTTCATAAACCTGTTGAAATATTCAATTGTAAAATAGCCCCTATATTTGTGAAATAATTTTCTCTAGGGAAAAAAGTCACAAAATGAATTGTTAAATGAAAATTGATAATTTCATGAGTTTAGCAGACAAGCCTCAAGGCAGACTTGATCAGATAGTTTAAGACTTCCTTTACCTTTGTAGCTGAAGTCATATTTATTTTCTGAGGATAGTTACTTTTCATAATTATTGCTTATAAAAAAGCAAAAGGTAAAATACATGGAAAGATCTAAATAGAAGCTATTAATATAAACATTTACTTATTAGCCCAAACAATGATCTGTCTTTTAAAATTAACTTGATAACTCCACAAAGGATTTATGAACATCCAAACACCTGACAGCATAATAATCATACGAAGACATTTGTTTCTGTCCTAAAGTCACAGCCATATAGAATACACAAGTCAAGTAAGAATTTCTTACTTTAGACCATGAAAGATCAAGGAGATCAGCAGTGTGTCCTTTATACTTGCAAAATGGCCTTTGTCGAAAGGGTGCATTTTTGTCATCTGGGTCTTCCTCAGTTCCACTGCATACCTATTTAGACACAGGGATAAACTGAAGTGCAAAACTAGCAAAACAAGTTACATACCTATTTAGACACAGGGATAAACTGTAAAATTAAAGTGCAAAACTAGCAAACCAAGTTTCACACTATTCCCATCCCACCTTACCACTTCAACTGTTCTCTAATCAACTGGTATGATGCCTAATTGAAGTCTTGAGCTCCTAAAAGGAAACCCCCCTTTACACTGATCAACTGTTTATTACCTCTTCTTTCCATCTCCCTAACCTACCAGACAAACATCATTCCTGAAGGGATACATCCTACTATCACGATCTTTTCCCTCCCTAACAGAGCCCCTACTTTGTCCTTTTCTAAGTAACTGTTCCTTCAGGATGGGTACCCCAGGGATGAATCATGATTGACCTAAAATAATTAAAGATTAGCTCCTTCCCCTTCCCAGTGGTTGAGGCCCAGGCACATGTGATAATTTATATCAATTAGATACAAGGCAAAGTTTATACTGGGTAGGGAGCATAAGGGGAAGTTTCAAGAGATTTCCTCACTCTTAAAAGGGGGATAAACAACCTTCCTTTTCTGTGCCTCTAAAAGATGCTGCCTGCATGTAACACCACCTAATTCCATGACAGCTACCGAATCATAGGGCCAGGATGTGGAAAAGCTCAAGGGAACAAAAAGAGAGTAAGAAGCAGGAAGACCACAGGACATTGTCCTTGGTAACACTACTGAGGTGCTGAATTAACCAACCCTGGAAGTGCTACCTTATCTCTGGACTGGCTTCCTCATTGTTTAAGCCATTTTCATTTGGGTTTCTGTTATTTAAAGTCAAAACCACCCCTACAGAGTTACATAGAAAATAATGCCATATATGTGTGCCATACATTTGGTTGTAACTTGCCTTTTATAGTCATTATCTGAATGGTTTCTAGACTGTCTTTGAAATATGTAGTAACATTATGAAGATGAAGAAATTAGGGAAAAACTAGGGCTCTTATAGGTTAGAATAATATATTAAAGGTCACCTAGTCATTCCCAATAGCAGACATAAAGAAGTAATACAAGTCCTCTCCAGATTTATCTCTCAGCTATTTCAGAGGATGTAGCATGAGCAAAAATACAAAGTATTATCTAAACTTTGCATATTTACGGAAGAGTGGATAAGATGATGAGGAAAAAGAAAAAAATATTATGGAGATATACAAAATCACTTGTACTAAGGGATTAAGATAGGTGCTTTGGAAACCACATCATAAAGAGCTTCCAATTTGTGCATTAAAAATTCAGGTATTCTACTTTTTCAATTATTAAGTTTATTAGTAAAATTCAGATATACACAATGATCACTTTTATCACAGAGAATTTCTACCTGTATATGATATATCTTGATTCTTTTTTTCCCATTTCCTCACCTTTTCAATTCCTTTTCTCCTCCTTTACAAAGCTTTGTTTCCATTTCCTTCTTCTGTTCTCCTTTTTTTCTTTTCCTTTCCTTTCCCCCTTTCCCTCCCTAGTTCCTGTTTCCTTTTTTGCTGGTACTCGGAATTGAACTTGGGACCTAGTGTTTGCCAGGCAGTTGTTGTGCCACTCCGCTAAATCCCAGGCTCTTCCCTTTCTTTTTGAAGAACTGCTTCCTATTTCATAATTTCTATTATACATTTTGGTTCTTATTTACATTTTCAGTTTCTCACAACAGAGAGAGAATGTGA
Organism: Dolichotis patagonum; assembly: GCA_004027295.1. Taxonomy (NCBI): domain Eukaryota; kingdom Metazoa; phylum Chordata; class Mammalia; order Rodentia; family Caviidae; genus Dolichotis; species Dolichotis patagonum. The sequence goes on along the minus strand of PVJX010020568.1, from coordinate 757 downwards.
TATTTACACATGTGTGTCTGATTTATGCCATATAAGAGTATTGTCTTAACCTAGAATAGCAGAAGCCCTGGGCAAGACAAGATGGGGGGGGTATCACAGAAATTATACTATAAAGCTACTGTAATAAAAACAGCATGGTAATGGGTAAAAAAAAAAGACCCAAAGATCAATAGAACAGATTAAAAGATGCAGAGACAACTTCAGACACAGTAAGCCACCTATTTGACAAAGGTACCAAACACATTTACTGGAAGAAAAATAGCCTGTTTAATAATAAATGGTGCTGGAAAAATTGGCTCCACACAAGCCAAAGATTAAAACTTGACCCATATCTTTTACCATGCACTAACCTAAAATCAGAATGGATCAACGATCCTAGTATTAAAACAGAAATATTAAATCTTCTGGAAAATAGAATAGGCAAAACACCTAAAGACATTGGTGCAGGTAAAGACATTATGAACACAACCCCAAATGCACAGGAACTATCACAAAGAATCAACAACTGGGATCTTATCCTACTGAAAAGCTTTTGTATGGCAAGCAAGAGAGACCACCAACAGAGTGAAGAGACAACCCACAACGTAGGAGAAAATGTTTGCCAGTTATACTTCAAAGAATTACTATTGAGAACATATAAAGAACTCAAAAACATCAGTCCTCCCATATTTAAAGACCCAATCCAAAAACAGGCACTGAGATGAATACACACATTTCAGATAAGAAATACAAACAGCAAATAAATATGTGAAAAAAT
>PVJX010020567.1:0-33136 GCA_004027295.1 Dolichotis patagonum | reverse complement strand
AAAAAAATATGGATCAATTGAACAGAACAGAGGACTCAGAAACAACGACAATAGTCACATTCAGCTATTTGCTCTTTGGCAAACAGACCAAAAACATACCCTGGAGGAAAGATAGCTTCTTTAATAAGTGATCCTGGGAAAAAAATGTCTATCATATGCATAAAATTGAATCTAAGACCATGTATCTCACCATGTACTAACCTAAAATCAAAATAGGCCAAAGATCTAAATAGTAAAACATAAACATTTAATCTACTGAAAGACAAATAGGTAAAACTCTTGAAGACATAGGTGTAGGCAAGAACTTTCCAAAAAAGAACCAATGACAAAAGACATAGTATCAAGAACAAACAACTAAGACCATAGCAAATTTAAAAGCTTCTGCAGAGTGAAGAACACTAATATTCCAAATATATAAAGAACTGCAACAGTTGCACTCCACTCCAAAAAAGTGCACTCCACTCCAAAAAAGTGACCCAGCTAAAAAATGGGCAAATTGTATGAATAGATATTTCTCAAAATAAGAATTACAGATGACCACTAAATACCTGTACGTGAAAAAATGTTCATCATCCCTGACCATTAGAAAAATGTAGACTAAAACTACACTGAGATTACATCTCACACCAGAAAGATGGAAAAATCAAATTACAACAAATCAAAATGATCGAAAAATCAAATTACAGCAATTGCTGGTAAGGCTATAAGGTAAAAGGAACTTTCCTGCATTGTTGATGGGAATGTACATTAGTACAACCGCTGTGGAAATAAGTATTGAAATTCATCAGAAAGCTAAGACCAAAATTCCATTGATCCAGAGTTTCTCCTTCTAGATATTTTCCCAAAAGTTAAAGATGCTGTGGTACCTCGGTTCATGAACTTAATTTTTCTATGATTTTGGCAAAGATCGCCACATTTGTGTTTATCACCCAAGGCAGAGACTTCAAACAAAAACAAAATTTTGCCAAATGCTGTTTGTGAACTGAATCATTTGCAAACAAACCCATTCATGAATTAAGGTAACACTGTATCACATTACAGTGAAACACAGATACCCATGTTTACAGCAACACAATTCATAATAGTTACAGCAGGCTATATGTCCATTAACAGATAAGTGCACAAAGAAAATGTAATATTTATACACAATGGAGTATTATCCTGCCATAAAAGGGTAAACAAGTGTGATTTCTAGGAAAATGGATATACCATGAGACCACACTATTAAGTGAAACAAATCAGACAAGCTTACATATCACATGTTTTCTATTATATGAGAAGTGCAAATATATGTGAAAAAAGATTAAAAGATAATAAAAAACTAGAGGGATTTTTCTCAGAATGGAAGGGGATCAAGAAGTGGAAGGAGGGCTGAGGGAGGGGATACAAATATGAAAACAAAAGAATTAAGAAGTGTTATGAATATGCACCAACTTCGCCAAAGGACAGTAATCATTACCTACTGCAAATATGTGCTAATTAAAAATGAAAACAGAAAGAATATTAAGTAGTCCCTACTGGCAAGGTATGATGGATGTATTTTCCTTTTTTTCTCTGAAGTCTAGACTGAGAGGCAAATGTACATAATAAAGAAACAGGCAAACAAAAAAGACCAAGGACACCTGAGGAGTTGGATTTCTTCTACATAGTACTGCAGATTGTAAGTCAGTATTTCCTAGCCAACTTCTGCATCTTGGTGCTATAAAAGACACAGACCAAGTAGAAAGCCCCCCCCCCAGTAGTTCAGAAATCTTACCGTCTTAAACATTATAAAATAAAAACAAGCAGGCTTACATGCTCCCTATTGTTATGTCTTCCCCCTAATCTATACCCAAGTTCTGCCTATTCTAAATGAGAAATCTGGTCACTTCTTACTCCTGACCTTCTTTGGTTTGGCTCTAGCCCAATTCACTATCTTCTATTCCCTGATGACCCCAATAACTTCTTGCAAGTACAGTATTCCTTATCCAAATTGTTTGGGACCACATGAGTTTTGGATTCCAGTTTTTTTAATATGTGCATGCACATACCATGACATCTTGGGAATGGTATTCAAGTCTAAATACAAAATTCACTTTTGTTTTATGTATATCTACTACACATAGCCTGAAGGTAATTTCATATACATTTTTAGTGTGCCTGCATTTTCACCCTATGTTGTTTTTACATGGGGTCAAGCATGAAATTTTCCTCTGTGGCATCACATAGGATACGCAAAAAATTCGAGATTTGGGAGCCATTTGAATTTTGGGTTTTCCAACTAGGGATGCTTGACCTGTATTGTTTCCATTCTGTTGTGTATATCATACAAAAGTGCTACTTTCCTTTTTTGTTTTGGGATGTCACTCAGTGACAGAATCATCCTAGGTTTGACCTCCAGTATGCATCAAAAGGAAAAAGTATTTTTGTAGCTCCAAAAGATTCCCACAGCACAGAATTCAACTTGCCTCTAAGTAGTGCTTTCAGGATTTATCATCTTCCCACCTCTGTGAACAGCTCCTGCCACCCTTTCTCCCTCCTGTCCAGCCACCTTCATCTTCCTTTTCCCTCAGCTGTGTCCTGCCTCCCACTCTTGCTCACTTGTGTTTTTACCCCCATGGAACTATTATATGCCATCACCCATGTCCTAAGTCCCTACTACTCAATACTGTGTTCTACCTTCCACGTCACCCTCTCAGACTTTCCATGACTCTCTAGTCTTAACCAGCACCCTCATGAATGACTTTTGAATCTAATTTTCTTTAGCACACCACAATTCATAATTATATATTCATGCATGTCTTGAATTATTTGATGTGGTTCTTTCTCACCAAAATATAAACCCCAAGTGTGTTTTGTTCCCTCTTCTACTTTCTAATAAATACCTGTGTGGTCACCCCATTCTTTGGAATTTTCCCAGCACTTTATATATAGCCACCATTTTTATTATAGTCACTTGTGTACATACCTGATAATGCTTAACATTCTTAGATCCTAGAGGACAAATTTTGTGTCTTATAAATCTCTCAACCTTCCTTAGGTCCAACAAAATCCCCAAATATAATTGGCACAAAGAAATAAATATTGAATGGATGAAGGAAGAAAATTGTGCCTTGCAGGTCATCATAGATGGTTCCTCGGGGTTTCAGCTAAATATATTGCACAATTTGGTCTTTCTTGCCTCTGTAGATTTATACTAGTGATGATATAAGTTTACTATAAGCTAGTATGAAAAGATTTAAAGCTTCTGACTCACAGTGATTCAGTGATCTAATAATACTCTCACAGCGAGGACATTACAATGAATTTGTTTAAAAAATATATTTTATGAGGGGGAACAGTTTTCATCTCTTTCCTATTAGTAGGATTTTTTAAAAGGTGGTAGATATTCTAAGAAAAATATCTTGATAAATTAAAGAATACCTTTTCCTTACACTGCCTCTCTTCTGTTTTAAATTGGAATGTTTCAAAATATCCTGTAGACTTATTATTTCTATGTTACTTATCTAAATGAAATTGATAAAATGGATTCATTTGAATGAGCATATATAAAACGACCTTCACATGAGAAGTCAGTGGAGATATATTTATCTTAAAAATGGGAATTTGAAGCCCCTTCCTAACATACGATTTTCAGGGCTCTATTACTGGAAAATTTGCAGAAATGGGCATTTTTTTTTTAGTTTAAGTATAATTTAAAGTGTTATTTATGAGATATGATTACAAAATACAGAACATTTTTAAAATTTAAATTAAAAAGTATTACAGTAGGAGATACATGACCATTGGTCACCCTTAAAATGCTTCCCTTGCTTCAAACACATTATCCCATCATTCCAGCCACTTTCTGGAGTAGATCTAGAAGTCTTTTATCCTGAGTGCCTTTCTTTTTTTTTTCTGGTACCAGGGATCAAACTCAGAACTGTGCGCACTTACAAGGCAGGCGCTATGCCACTGAGCTAAATCCCCAGCCCATGAGTATCTTTTTCATAATTATCTGAAAATCTGGAATTGATTCAGAACTTCTAAGGCACTTTCTGTCAAATAAATAATTATGCTTTGCCTCATCCATGTCGAGATGGAATTGTTACCATTCAGCTGCTAACTCTTCCCCAGAGTAAAAAATGAAAGAAAGGTAAATATTTTGAGCTAATCCCAGACACTGATGGAAGCAAGACAGTGTAACTAAAGACACTCATGAAAGAGAACTTCCAGAACTGCTTCAGAAAGTGACAAAAATAATGGGATAATTGTGTTTCAAGTGAAGGGGCAATATTTTGAGGGTGATTAATGGCAATGTGTCCTTTGCTGTAATGTAGATTTTTTTTAAAAAAAATTAAACATCACCATAGTCTTTGATCATAGCTTGTATAAGTATAGAAACTGAATGTATTTATGGCATACTATGTACTGCTTAGAAATTAATCTTTTGATAGCAATGGATGAATGTGGCCATTTTTCACCTCTGATGTTGCAAATTTTCCATTACCACTATCAAAGTGTCCCCAAGTGATGTGGTCCAGTGGTATTACGATTGTTTTGGGCATCACAGGCAGGAGAAATTGTGTTGGGGATGTATTTAGTCTCTGTTTGTTTCACCAGTGTGTAGTTCATAGTGATTTACGTGTAAAGTCACTATTACAATTCCAATGTAGGAAGAGCTTCTAATAATTTTTCTCATTAATATTTAACCTACTAATAAACCAAACTATGCTGCCTCTTTCAATGTTGTGATACAATATTTAGGGGAGAGTTCTATCCTATTTCAAATATACCCAACAGCACTTGTCACTGAGACTGCAAGAAATGAAACCTAAGGCTATGTTTTTGGCACTCGGATCATACTTTGGTAGCATTTTTACCTGTGTAACTTTTTATGCTTTTTTGCCATTCTAAATAAATATTCATTATCTGTATATTTGTAATATATAATGTTTTTAATGAAAGATCCATAAAATTTATTCCTAACCACAGAAGAAGACACCTACTTTTCCTAGAATAAGAACTCAGAGCAACTCTCACACACACAGTTGAGATTCCTTAAGGGACCTGACTGGCAGTAACATCATTTATTAGACTGAGTCTGTCACATTAACCTTCAATCAGTGGGTTGTAACAATGTCATCTACTAAGTTACCTGCACAGCAACCTCAATAACAAACCTACCTGACTTTGCCCTTGATAATTAGTCAGAGAGAAAAAGGGGGGGAGCTATATTTGCTGCTAACAAAAATAGGACAAGAAAAGGAATTGTGGGTAATCTGTGGGCATTTGAGGCTTAAATAAAAGAAAACATGAAAACACACATTATTGTCTCTTCTCCACAGTCACTTAAATAAGAACATATCTTTGAAACTCCAAAATATTGCTTTCTTTCAAATTCAAGCATTTTGATTAGTTTTTTCAGCATGTCCTAATTTCTAAATATACACTAAGCAGCATCCCTTTTAAACCAACATGATAGAATGCAAAATGGAACATGACATCTTTTATTACATCGATGCTTATGGAGATAATTTAAAGCAAATCATCTTTTGGAAACCAGGTCACTTAAAAGAAAGAAAGAAAAATATGTGGCAACTTAGTGAAAGTGAAATTGAATATTTTTATTGCTGTGGTCTTCCCAGCTATACTGACTGCAACCAACTTGTGTGAATTTATCTGCAAGAGTTGCTTTCAAACATATTTTTTGTTTTTGTACCAGTTTTAAGGGGAAATAATTCACATATTATTAAATGCATCTTTGAAAATGTACAAGTGCTTTTAGTACACTCACTTCATTGAATTTTTGGACATTTTCATCATCTTACAGAGCAATGCCACACCCATGAGCAGCTACTCATTTTTTGTTTACTGAACTCGAGGAATCCACTATTTTCTATCTCTATATATGTGTCTTTTCCAGACATTGCCTATAAATGGAATTATTTAATATGGACTTACATCTCTGGTTTCTTTCACTTAGCAAAATATTTTCAAATTCTTCCATCTTGTAGCATGTATGAATAATGTACCTCACTCCTTTTCATTAAATCTGTTGCATGGACATATCATCTTTCATTTATTATTGCACCAGTTAGGGGGTATCGAGCTTGTTTCTATATTTTTAGCTGTTAAGACAGTGGCTCTATGAATACACACGCACCAGTTCTTGTGTTAATGTTTTCATTATCATGCATGTATATGCCCACAAATGGAATTCCTGGGTCATATGATAACTCTATTGTCTACAATTACAGAACCACCACGTTGTTTTTCAGTGTGACTCCATCAGCTTTCATTCTCACCAGCAGAGAACGACGGCTCCAGTTTCTCTCTACATCTGCAATATTTATTATTATCAGTGTTTTTATTGTGCCATTGTACTTCATGTGAAGTAGTATCTTTAATGGTTTTGATTTGCATTCCAAACACAATTGACTTTACATTTGGTCATTCACTTCATTTACGTGTCCTGGGTTATTTATAAATCATACATACATAGCATATGCAAATATATATATTATAGACAGAGTACAAATGTAGGGTATATGCTGTGGAAAGCCAGAAAAATGCAATATATGAAGCATTCTACTAAGTACTTTCTTACATGAAACACAAAAGAGAGTACTGATGCAAGATGTCACAGTTTACATTATTACATAATCAGGGCTCTCTTGATATAGATATTTTTCTTTTAAATTGAAAGAATGACTACATTTCATAAAAAATCATGATACATTCAAACAGAAAACTGATTACATATACCTTAATGGTATACTCAATAATTAATGTATGTGGGAAGGCATGATGTTTTCTTGATCTTTATTGGGCATTTTTTTTTGCTCCAATACATCTAATGTAGACTGCTCCTGCATTTCCCGAACGTTACGTCTTACCATGGTCATCACATTTAAAATTTTTTATACATTTTTTTCTTCAAATAATACTTCCGAGTTTGTTGTAGGAGTTTTGGTTAATAACTGAAACATTCAAGTGAGACAATCATGGTAAGTTCAAAGCAAAATTTCTTCACAATAGGAATGATAAAGGAAAGAAGCAGTAGCATTAATGAAGCTTTTTGCAAACTACCTGGATAAAATATGCTTAGAGAAGACATCTCCACTGCCTTGCATGCATCTTAAGAGCAATGGTTCTTATCTTTGTTCAGATTCTCTTACTTAGAGGCAACTTGCACCTAAAGAATATCACATGCAAGTTGAGACATAAAGAAGGATGCTCTTGTGCAAATGAGTATCATGAGATTGTCATGGCTATGAATATAGATGTGGAAGACTATTACAAGTGTCCAGAAGTTGACTCTGAGCAACTTGAATAGTTTGGGCTACATACCTAAGGACTTCATTTTGTCAAGCATGAAATTATAAATTTTAAATGGACCTGATGGCTTGACTTAAAACAACTAGGAAAACAGGTTACCCAACTGAGAACAAAAGGAGGATTTGTAGCTCATACAAATGTCAGCAAGGTGGGGTAGAGAGAGCAGTAATAAAACGAAGCTCTCAGCTCCACCTAGAAGGAACAGATCCAGGACCAGAAGTGCAACTTACACAACCCAGTAGGCCCTCCAGCTCCTCGAAGCCTCAGGAATCATTTGTAAAACCAGAAAACCTGCAATTAAGAAGTATGTTTCTCTGCCTAGGAGGATCAAGATGCCACATACCTCTCCTGGGAAATGATCCAAGAGATAACATAAAGGATGCTAGTAGGCCTCAACTCAAAGAAGTCAGACAATTATAAATTCTGTATTATAAATAAAGTCAGAGAATTATAAATTGGAAACACAGTTTTTATAAATGAATCTAGACACTTATTCTTCTTGATAAATTTGACTCTGGGGAAATCACTAAATCCAAATTTCTCACAATCTCTATGAGTTTCTTAATTTTTAATTTATTATATTACTGACCCCTTAACTGTCACTAAGATTAAAACATGAAGGGTTTTTTTATGTTTTTTAAGCTCAGTACAAATAATGCTCAATGATTCTGACCCCTTTCTTCTTCCCAAATCCAGGTCTTTCCCTACTTCTTCCTAGGAACCTGTGACATAGGAAGCCACCTCTAAAATTTAATCACTGAGTGTATTAGTCACTTTCACATTTCTGAAACAATATACTTGACACTCATAATTTAAGGAGGAGAGATTCATTTTGGTTCAAGGTTTTAGAAGGTTTAGTTCAATGTCAGCTGACTTCAAAGCACAAACCATATGGCATGGTAGAGGAAAACTCTTCCACCTATTACAGCCAGAAAGCATAGAGAGAAGGAGAGACAGAGATATCCTCCACAGGCATGCCCCTTGTCATCCATATAAGACTTCTAGGGGGTATTGTAGATCTAAACTATGACAGTGAGATTAGAATAAACAGTGTGGAAAACCCCAGTCTCTTTCTGGCATCTACATTTCAGGGGAACATATTGAGGGTTTTCTCCATATGATTTCAACACTGCAGATTAATTATCTTTCAGTTTCAAAGAAAAGTTACGTAGCCCATTGGAGCTATCTTTGCAAAGCTACAGTGTCCTTGCCATAGAAGACAGCACTCAGTGGAAGAAACTGAGCTTATCACTGGCCAAAGCAAGAAAAGGGAGGTCTAGAGCAACTCAAAGGGTGACTCATGGGCCAACAGCCTCTTATCCATGTGAGGTTGTTAAATCACAATTTGCTTTTGAACAAAATTCCCAGATAATTCCTACACATGTTAATATTTGATAAACATAGCACTCCCTCCCCTCTACCTCAGCACTACTCCTCTCCTCTACCTCAGCACTACTTCTCTCCTCCAAGTCTGACATGGAGCCCAGGAAGCCTTACTCTGTACTCTAAGTCTCCAGTGCATTCCACTGTCAGTGGAAAAGTCATCTAGGATTTCCTGGTAGTTTTGTGATATGACTGATTACAGTTGATTTCCCCCAAAACTGTTATGGGGCTGGGTTCTCTTTGTCACTGCTAGGACCACAGTCTTGCTACAGGCAAGAGTACCACAAGATGAGGATGCAAAGGATCTAGATTTGTTATGCATGAAAGAATCAACGAGGCATAGTCACAGTTCTTGCATATAAAGTCACCTACATGGAAATACCCACTCACACGCACCTTGTGATTGGCATCCTGACCAAATAGAAGGGTGATTCCTACAAAAAGAACTTGGTTTTCCTCCTTAAAAAGTCAAATTGTAGAATTAATGATGCTGGTTTGAACCAACAAATGGAAGCAAGGCATAAGCAGCTGCAATCTCATCTTCTCTGGTTGTTATATCTATTCCTGTGTTTATTAACATAATGTAAATTAGTTTTCCTAATGAAAGTTATAACAGAAGGATAATGACCAGAAGACCCATGGAAATTGTTCCTTTTTATCTGCTTGCTTTACTCCCTCCACCAGCCCCCTTAGTAATGAATTGATTAGGACCCAAAAGGAAAGCAATGCAATATTTGTCAATTCACTATAAATATGGATGGGAAATTCTGAGGGTTTTTTTTTCCTGTTCCTTTGGCATTTGTTTCAATGCTGCATGGATTTATTCAGAAATGAGCTGGGAATTCAGTACTATAAAAATGACTAAATGTAAGCATAAGGAAAATTAAACCTTTGTACCCTGGGCCAAGCCAATGGTTATCTAGCTGCAGTCTCATCTCCATTTTTATTGGAATCAAATTATGCATCTATGTCGGATCAAGATACTTCATTTTATTCTTCTTCTTAATGTGTGGGCTTTGAGTGCTGCAGTTAACTTTATAAAAGCTGAATGATAAAGCTGGCCTTTAGGTTGTGCGTGTCTGTTCATATACACAGGCTGACTGATGGACAAGTATGTAGTCACAAGATTCACCAACTCAGAAACAAAGAATTCTGCCATTCCAGGGAGATCAGTAGATTGAGAATTGCTCACAGATCTTTCTATTTCTTAAATAATCAAAATAAAAATATTTTTCTCCTTCCTACCACCTTTTCAAGTTCCAGCCATTCTTCTCTTAATAATTATTGGAATCCAAGTTGGTGGTACTAGCAGAAAGAGGCAGGAGGATCTTGAATTACAAGCTAACTAACATGTACTATTAAATGAGATCCTACCGTGGAATTTTTAAAAAGTGGAATTTACAAAAATCAAGATCATAGAAATTAAAAAGAATGACAGTTACTAGGGATTGGAGGTAAAAGAAATAGACTGATGTTGGTCAAAAGGCACAAACACACAGTTATAAAATGAATCAAGTTTTACAGACCCACACTGCGGCCTGATGACCACAGTTAACATTCTGTCTGACAGAAATTCACTGAGAATTGATTTTAAGGTTGTCATTATACAAATCCATCCATCAATCAATGGCTTCTTAAGTGATGCAATGAGTATGTTAATTAGTGTGGTCATATGAACCATTTCACCATGTATTCTTCAGAACATTGCACTGTACACCTTGCATAAACAGTATAGAATGTTCTGTGTCAATTACACTTCAACAAACTTGAAAAAATTACAAATAAATAAAATTAAGAAAAAGTTCCAGAAAAAGATATTTGAAATCAATAAACATGTTTTAGGTACACACCATGAGCTAGATCTCACTTAACACTCCTATCAGCCCTATGAAACCTAAACTTAAAGACCCACTAAGAATAGTAGTTGGGATTCCATCTATGTCTTCGAACTAAATGTCCCCAGATATTTTATTATCTCAGCAGTTCTCAAAGTATTGATATGGACCAGGAGCATCAATACCATCCAGGAACTTGTTGGAATGAAATGTGGGGAACCTCACTTCCAACCTAGCATTAGAAACTCTAGGCACAGGACCAACAATCTTGATAACAAGTCCAAGACGATGCTGACGCATGCTCCTGACTAAGAAGAACGTTACCAGCACACAGCTACCTTCTGTCTGTCTCTTACAATTGTTTGGAAAAACAATGGATGTCAATAAGACTTAGATGTCACCACCCAGTTACCAACTCTGTATGCTTATAACTCTCTGAAATATCACTGTACCTGTGTTTTTCTTTCTCCATTCAGCAAACATTCCTTGCATATATTTGGTGGAAGGGACACTGTGTTGGCTATTTCTCCTATTTATCACAGCTTCTGCATATGCAAAGGAAATGACAGTGATGCTAAAATCACACCCATCAGTGATTTTTCTCATGAGCACCGTGGGAGGCATTGATTCAATCCTCCTTAATCTCCGAAAGAGTCTAAAGCTAAGGACCCTGCTTTTTCTTTTTAGGAATTTGTCTCCTTTGCAACTCTAAGCCTCAGCCTGCGGTTTTAGCTCTACTCTCTCACCTTCTCTGTCAAGTAAGCGCTCCCCAATGTTTCATTTCTTTTCTCTTTAACCCCTCTCCTGTTAGTTATTTTCTTAAACATTGCCACTCCTTTTAATTGCTTTTCTTTGTTTACCTGAGTGGCATTTCATTTTCCCACTGAGGCTGTAATTCTCAGCCAACTCTTTGGCTGTCTCCAAAACCCCAGAATTAGTATTTAAATAGTGGCCAGGTCTTTGAGTTCATGTCTCAGTGTCACTAACATCCCACTTGCATTCCCATGGTCACCAAATTAGTTCAGAACTGCCTCATTACCCACCAAACTCAGAGTTGTCTTTAATTAGGAAGGCCTCCACAAAACAACTAGCAATAAACTTTCCCAGGTATACCTCTTGTACATGCTCGATGAATTTCAGCAAAACAGACCTCCCTATTTTCAAAGCCAGTTTTTTCTTTCTTCATTTCTATTCTTGTCATTTCCTTCCAGCTAGATTATTCTTTATCTTATTACTTGTGGATATCACTGTATTCTTTAAGACTCAGCTGAAATACAACTTTCAACACTGTACTTTTCCCACTCTATCCATGGGATGTCATTTCCTCTACTGAATCTGTGCTGTATTTTGTTCTTTCCTGGCCTTTTCTCACTATTTGTAGGTGGATATTGATATGGCTGGATTAACACTTGTCTCAAGGTTTGGATGTCTTTGGCTGCTCTGATCAGTAACTTTCACAAGAGAAACTCAATAAATATTGGTTGAATGTAATTGAAATTTGTTTTTCTTCCTTTGTTAATCCTTCATCTACCATACCTGATCCCATTTTGTGGCTAACATTTGATCCACAGATAATCCTTCTAAGCTTTTATCACAGAAGGTAGATCCAGAATCTACCTTTTCTGAGTCTTATTCAAATATATTCTCTGTGCCTTTCATCTTATCATGTTTTAAACAGTTTACAGGAGTCTGTGTAAGGTTTATAAATTAACACCCTAATTACATGGATTGAATCTAGGCAAGTCTAAATTAAATTATTTTCAGTATTGCCATTTCATTATCTTTTCCTAGTCTTACAAAAGTTTAGTTTCTGTGTCTATTAGAAAGGGTTAATACCTCCTATCTTGTACACTAGCTGTCATGGCCAAAAAAGAAAATAAAATTGAAATGTCTAACAAAATAAAATATAGCAGTCTTTCTTTTTTTTTCTTCTTTAATATTTTGAAGTTGCAGTATGCACTTTTATTTTTAGATGGAGAAACCAAAACTTACCTCTGTAGAAATACATTTAGCAGTTGAAGGTGACCAACTTAAAGAAGCAGAGTTAATGCCAAGATCATTGTGTCAAGACTCCCTGTCTCCCTATAGTTTCTCCAAATAAATGATGCAAGTCTTTATCCACGCACAAACCTGGTCCTGTCCCTGGAGGCTATGAAGGAGCCAGTCCGGAGCAAGTGTGAAGCCCTGCCTGGACCCTCATGGCACTCACGGGACCTCACTCACAAGGAGCCAGGAGACACAAAGTGAGCAGTTCTGGTGGCCCCTGATGGCAGTAACAACTGGGTGACTTGTGCAGCCGCTGGGCTGACCCAAGTCATAGTCCCATGATGATGCTGGCAGAAGAGGTGGCTAAAAACTGTTGGTGTCTGATCCTTAGGATTTTGCCTTATGTCCAGGAGTCTCTGGGGTAGTTGTGACACCCTGTGGCCAGGTAGGACTGTCATAGCAAAATGTCCCCCAAGAAAACGGAGTGCAGAGCCCGAGGGAAGTGAGGGCAGGCTGCCCACCTGAGTTTGGAGATTTCCAGCCTCTGGGCTGCAGCTCACACTTGCTGCTCTTCTAACATCTGACCCCATTTCTACCTTAATTAGATTTACTCGTAGCCTTTTGGACTTTGATTAATTCAGAACAACCCCGAGAGAGATCAGATAGAATTGAAGAAGCGAAGGCCACACTAAATCAATCTGAATCAATACTGAACACTTCTAGAGGACAGAGGCCATGTCTCCCTCCCTGCACAGCCCTACCCAACTTATCAAGAGCACTGTATATTGGTTCTCAGCAAATGTTATTGAACAGTGACCAAAGTGTCATATGCCGCTTTATTACATTTGATCCATCAATATTAGTTAAAATTGTACTTTCCATAGAAAATTTCAGATTTGACCTGCTCTTGGCTGTTACTTGCCAAAAGTGCAAACTAGACCCCATACCTTCTCATGTCAGCCTAAAGATATGCAGAGGACAGAATTTAGCATGCACACAACTGACACACAGAAATTCATGGTGGGACAGTTATACACTGTTATTCACATGCTTGTGCTTTCTCTGACTTTACAGGGCTTTGTTCAGCATCCCTCTTTCTGCTTCTCTTCTTCCAGGAACCTCAATCATCCTCATTGTCTTTTGGGACTATCTCCATTTTATGTACTCATGCTTGCTTTTATCCTTTGAGAAACAACATTTTAATAAAATAATTTAGTGAAACAGTTCCTGATACTGTAACAAGATTATATCTGTATTCTATCTTCTAGGTGAGCTTCCCAACAAAGCACACCAAAATTTAGTTTCCAATGAATGGAAAATAGAAACAAGAGCAGCATAGGCATAAAGATGTCCCTCTGTGTAAGTAGACTTACTTAACAGGACTAGGGACTTCACAAAACAATTTAGAAAAGTGCTGTCATGTACTGTGTGCAGAAGAAATTGATAGATTGAGTGCACCTTTTGTCACTTCTGATGCAGGTAAATGGGCGTGCTACTATCTACTTCTAACAGATAATAAAAATAAAATAAAACAGAAAGAACAAGTATCCAGCATTAGTGATGGCCCATGGTCAGATAACAGCTTCTGAAGAGAGTGGTTGTAGAGTCAGCTTAGAACTGCAAAGGGAGAGAAATGTCCTGTGCACTGCAGTCAAGTGCCCCAACATCGGGAGGATGGGCCATGGTGAACTCAGTCCACAGTGCTCTGTGCTTTACAGCCAAATGTAGCAAGTTTGCTTGGACACTCTGTTCTGCCAGCCACAGTGAATCCCACCCAAGACTCACAGTGGCCCAGTCTCAATCCTGGCTGAGCAGGCTCACCATGATCTGGCGTTTGCCCCCTTCTTCAAAGTCTACCTCACCTGCTCCTAGTAATAGATTGTTTGTTCTGCTTTTCCTCCTTCTGCCACAAAGTCTTTGCATGTGTTGTCTCTTCCACTTAGAATGTGTCCCTTGCATGGGGTGACCCTCACTTCCTTGGCAACTAAATATGAACACCCAAAATCCCACTGCTCCAGGAGCTTGGGGCAGAAGATCGTGAGTTGATGTCCATCCTAGGCAGCACAACAACTTAGAGAGATCTTGTCTCAGAATAAAAAAAGACTAGGGATATAATTCACTGTGACAACTCTGGCTGACTTTAATTCCTAATACAAAGACAAATAAAAAAAGAATAACTCACCTCACCATGTTATTATTCCAAAGCTCACAATTTCCATCATCTTTCAATATTTTTATTTTATTCACAGATACCTGGAATTACATTACATATAAACCATGCTTTGGTCAGTAGTATAATTCTTATAAAAGTGTTTTGTTTTAGTTTTGTTGTTGTTGTTATTTTGCATTGGTTGATTCTGTTTTGGTACTCTGGTCAATGTTTACATGTTAGTTGCACATTAAGTATTTATTGATTGAAAGAATTAGGACTGTTGGGGCTTTGTCTAAATCTTTTCAGAAACTTCTTTGTCTTGCAGAAATAGAATGAGAGAGAAATATTTCTAAATTTCATATAGTAATACAGCCCTAGATGACTGAAACAATGTTCAAGTTCAAACTAAAATCAGATCTGTTGTCTAGTGTTGCACCAAAGGAGAAATGTTGGTAAAGAAAATTGAAATATCCTGATCACTTACTATGTACCCACCATGATGATAGATGCTTTGCAAACATCTTATCATTTATTTCTCTCAACACCTCTTCTGGCCAGTAACATTAATCCTAATTTACAGATAAGAAAACAAAGTCTCAGTGACAACAAGCAACATTATTAAAGTAGTAGTAGGCCAAAACTGTAACTCCCAGGACTTGTGAATGGAACTACTTGTCAAAACATCTTTTCTGTAACTCAGGATTTCAAAATTATAATGCACGGGTTTTGGGTGAGCCTGAAATATAATTAGTGTCATTTACAACAAAAGGAGATAGGAGAAATGGAGACAGGTTGGAGGGTGCATCTACAAGCTGATAGATGTTATGGCTTGTTGGCAACCATCAGAGGCTAGGAAAGAAACACACAATGAGCCTTTTGGCCACTAATAATTTGTTACAGTAACCTTATTTAGTACAGAATCTTGGACTGTGTGACAGTTAATTTTTTTCCAGTACTTTGTATTGAACCAAAGTCTTCACATGAGCTACATCTCCAGTCCTTTTTACTATTATTATTATTATTATTATTATTATTATTATTATTTTGAGTCAGTGTCTTGCTAACTCACTAATTTCCCAGGCTAGCCTGAAACCCCCAATCCTCATCCCAACATAGTGCTGTGACCACAAGTATGCTCCACTACACCCAGGGTGAAAGTTAATCTTGATTGTTCATTTAACTGGAATGGAAGACACCTAAAAGACTAGTAAAGCACAATCTTGGTGAGTCTGCAGGGGTGTTTCCATGGAAGAATTGTGTGGAAGGAAAAGCTTTCTTGTTTGTGAGTAGATAGTCCTACACTTGCATCCTGAATGGAATGAAAAGCAGAAGAAGGAAGAAGTCAGCCTTCACCTGCAAGATTGATTGGCTTAAGCAGGTACATCTTTTGCTGCTACTAACACTTGTGAACATCAGTCTTCATTCAGCTTTGCAACACAGATGAAAAGAGAGCTTCTAGACCTTCAGCCTGGGTATGGCACTGCCAGCTACTTGGACTCAGCATCTACTGTATCTTTTGGCTCTCCAGTATAACTGACTGACCCCTGTGGACTAGCTAGCCTCTGGTCCTGTAAGTCAGTCTTACAAACCCCCATCACGTCTCTTCTTCTAGAGAAGCTAAACAATGCAGCCTGGTAAATGCCAAAACAAGGATTTGAACATGGGTCTATAAGTTGAAAGTTTGCACCCATTCCACTATCACAGCCAGCCAGCTATTCTGAATTCCACATGAAGCAAGGAGGCCATCCTTCAGCAACACATTATAACAACAGAAAAAGATTTAAAAGCAGAGACTCATAACCAGATGAAATCTGCAAACATATTTGTTACTTTTGGTAATATTCTCAGCTATATTCATAGCTAATGTGCAAAAAAACTCACACTAAGGAAACTCTCAGGTGATTCTAAATTGAAAGAGTTGAGAATGCCAGGAAAGAAAGCAAAGAGATGTAGAGGAATTTAGCAGCAGTAAACAACAAGAGCAGAAAACAATAAAGTGATTTAACTGCAGGGAAAGAACAGCCGCTCCCTTTGAAGAGAAATATTCAAAGCATAGAGCAGACTTGAAAAACAATCCTGAAGAGAGACATGCAGGGAGCGAGTCAGATTTAGACCAGTCGTGCAATGCTCTAGAAAAAAAAATGAGACCCAATATCATCTCGAAGTTCAGTTTCAGAGGTGGAAAAACAACATAGCTAGCAGGTTGCAAAGTCTCTTTTTATGAGGTTCTAAAGAGAGGATAGATTATTTCTAAGTCACTTCAAACCAAAAGTGGAAATGTACCATAGCAAGGCAGGGAACTGATGAAAGGGTTAAACAAAAGCTGGGCTTATAGAGGATGGGTTGATTTCTGGGGACAGAGTAAAAGCACTAAGTATGTATACTGGACCAGGCGATAATTAAGGTCCCTGGGGAAGCCATGGGAGCTGCCTGGGAGAGGAGGCAGTCTTGAACGCAACAAGCCTGGGATAACTTTGAGAATCCGCACACATGCAAACGGGTAAGTGGGAGTGATGGCTTGCAATTCACCAGGGAGCATTCACGGAGTCTCAGTGCAAACTTCCTGACAGGGTGAAGTTTATTGCATCTCTGTGTAACTCAAATTTCAAGTGACCTTTTGCCGTTCCATAAGTGAAGTCATTTCCTTTGAGGAAAGGTGCTATACAAATGTAAACATGTAAGTCTGAGCTGGATAGAGTGCTAGAAAATAAATACATCCCGGAATCCTCCTGCTCTGGTCCTCCGGAGACAGACTTGATGTGACCTCATAGATCTTTCTTTTCATCTTCTATTTAAGGCAGTTGTACCTGACACTGTCAATTTGGTATACTTTTTCCACCAGGGAAACTCACAAATAATTGATATTACTAGAGACCACATTGTTTTAATAAAAAACACTACACTCTGAGGTCAAGCCTGACCCAACTAGTCTGGAAGAATAGTTATGGGGCTAATATTGGTGAGTCTGGAAAACCCTTGATCAGGAAAGACTGAATACTGACAGCAGAACCTTAGACTAATTCTGACACCACAGAAGTAGACCTTTGTAGGAATCAATAGTTTGTTGATTTCTGTGCATGTGTCTCTACAACTCACTTACTTTGCATATGCTGTATTCACTATCAAAAATAACTTCCTTTCTGCATGCTTTTAAAGTCTGATAATATAATATTGAAGGCTCAGCCTGAATACTTTCCCCTTCAGGGAGCCTCTAGGCCATCAGTCAGCATCAACATCAGAGATATTGATCTCTATTTTAGTGGTTGCCATAATCTGAAATGCTGCTTACTGATTTCATTTCATTCTCCAGCTTCCGTAGTCAGGGTCTGGGTGTGAGAGATCAAAAGAAATGACAGCTACATTCTGCCTCGGTTCATCCCCACCGGACAGCCCACTCAATAGGACCATGCTGACAAGCAAGTCAAATTACCTATAAATAGAGAAGGTAGTAAAGGTGATTTTCTTTCAGCTGTGAATTAACTAAAAAGGTCACCCAAAAATGTGATTTCTCTCCCCAAGGAAGAGTGACATCAAAAGCTAATGAAATCTGAACTTTATCATTTTCCACTGAACTTTTCATTTTGTTTTAGGATATTAAGAAGAGAGAGAAACCTGGAGAAAGAGAATGGGAAGTCAGGAGGTAGATGCTAAGAGCCTTCCTTAGTAGGTCATCTTTGATATAAAGCCATACACCAAGGGCAGCTATTATTGGTAAATCTGAAGACATCATAGGCTTCACGAAGAGAGGTGTCCATTAAAAATTATATATTGAGTACCTGTAAGGTGCTTGGCACTATACTGATAATAAGTATCTCCTAAGTTGAATATGGTGCTTCCCAGATACTAGACATTTAATACATATTAGCTCTTACATGAATCAATGAGTGAATGAATGAATGAATGAATGGCCTTGAATTACTTCAGTGCTACCCTTGGCCATCGATTCCATAATTATAGTGGGATTCACAAAACTTTCAGACACTGAAAATGTCAGATTAAAAATTCTTTAAGGAACTAAGTGATCGGCAATGACACTGCAGACATTGAGCACGACTTTTAGTGCCAGGGAAGGTATGTGTCAAAGTGGCCAGCAAAGGAGGCAAGTGCCTGGTACAGCAGAAGCCACAGAGGATCTGTTGGCAGAACGAAAGAGCTCTTAACTCCAGTGCTCTTTAGCAGGGATTTCAGGCGATCAAGACATGGTCCACTCTAATTAACCTGCATGTCTGCTTTTTACCACACTACTGGCTTAGTGGTTCTCAAATTTGACGTGCTGAAGATTTACAGGCAATACTCATATTTTGTTACTGTTTATTTATTTATTTAGGTACTGGGCTTTGAACTCACAACCTTGCACTTACCAGGCAAGTACTTGAGCCACTGAGCTAAATACTCTTGTTACAGTACTAACATGCATTTATGCAGCACTAACTAAATGCTAGCCTTCTTAAAAAACTACTTAAAATGCAGATTCCCTAGGTCCATCCCTAAGGATTTTGATCCAGTAGCTGTAGGGTCCTGTAGAGGACCATCTGGCTGGGTCACCTGGATGGCTCTCCTTGAAAACAAGAGCATTTGGCCCTACTTCCACGTATTGATATGTACAGAGCTGGCTAGCACATTCCCTTATCCCCTCGGTTGGCTTTAAGCCATGCAAATGGGTCTAGATGAGGTGCTGGGGTCTTTGAAGCGATGTAACAGGTCAGTGATGACCTGCATATAGCCCCTATAGTATGCTTGAACTAGGCCAAGTGACATCACACTGTTGGCTGAGACTGAACTTCAAGAAAGAAGCAGTGACATCTCAGGGCATGGTGATTACACATCAAAACTTAAGCACTGACCCCAAAACACTAGCTAAAGTCCCAATCTGTCTGTGATACGCAGATTATTCTCTTAAATTACTCACGTACTTTTCACCTTTCTCTCAGTCACTCATCCCTGAGCCACTCTCCTCTTCAAAAACTAATAAAACCCAGGTTCTTCTCTGGGTCATGGTCTTCGCTCCAGTTAGGCATCACTCTAGCTGGACTTAGGAGCCTCTTGGCTCCCCAGAACTACAAATATGCCTTAGTGTCTTTATTCTCACCTTGGATTACACTGGAAGAGGTAGATTGGAATTACTTATTCAAATTCCAATAACACTTCCTGGGATTACACAGATGGACTCCCGGACCATGATGAGGTCCAGAAGGGCTTCTTATAGGGCTGGAGCCAGAAATCTATATTTTTAGTAAAATCCTAAGGTGAGTCTAATGAGGGATGACCTAGAACCAAACACATAGAAAAATGTTTTAATATCATTTCTGTGTTACCTTAATAGATGCACCTGTATCATCATAAATGCAATGAGCCATACACAGACAGGGAAGGGTTCCTTAAATCACATTAAACTAATCCAAACAATTTGCAAATTGGAAGACCATGGCACAAAGAAATTCATAAGTCTTAACCAAAATTACAGATGCTTAAACTTGGCAAGACTAGGCAAACATGTTTTTGTATTTCCTGTTTCATCATTTAAATTCCCTTCTCTGACAACAAACTCAGCATCCTTCACACTGGCATTAAAAAAAATTCCATTTGTTGCTAATGAGCAGCCCATTTTACTGAATTTTTCTTCAAGAACTTAGTTCCTAAGATATGCAATATGAGACAGTAAGTCTTAGGTAGATGCATAACGTAGTAGTCAATTTCTACATCACAGAAGTATTCTGGTTAAATAAAATATTTAAAGTGCTTGACCTACAGAAAATCTCTATCAAAGTTCCATTGTCACACACTTGTGTTTGAGATAACCTCTCAATGCAAGTGTATAAAATTGAACCATAAGAAATTGACATCATCAATCCTTTTCATCTATCAAACAGCAAATCCTACAGTTTCAAGTAATATGTAAACTACACCTGTAGTTGTAATGTTGAGAATACCACATTCTCATCAACTGAATGAAAATTTAACAATAATACTTGTAGTTCCAATTCTCAGAGCTTATTGATATCTACATACACAAAATTAATCAACACCTTGGGGAGAATTTTATGCTCAGCTCTCTTAGAGAATTCTATATTTTAAGGAAAACATTTTCTGACTTTTGTCATAGGCATCATTTACCACACTGTCAAAGCTGGTTTGGGCAATCCTTTCAAATCTCATGTGTCTTGCCCTTAAAGCAAAAGAAAACAGTGGCTCGAAAAGGTCACAGGAATATCATTGTTGACTATCAACTCTGAAATTCAAACAGACATCAGATTGCAGAAAACATCAATTTTGTCAAATGAGACAAACCCAAATTCCCATTATAGGGTCAATAAATTGGGTAAAAGTAGGACCCCTTGTGGAATGCAATTAGAAATCATAGATCAAAGGAGAGGTCAGGATAAAGATAGTCTGCCAAAACCAAAAGAGGCTGCAAGACTCTTTCCTTTGAGCAGAGAATTATGACTAAAGAAGGCAACCTTTAAACTGGAAAGGTGACTACCATGTTTGTTAATAGTGAAGGATTACAACACGAGTCTGACCCTACCAATAAGCTATTGCTCTTGGTGATAAAAGAGGCAGAAAAGATAGACCAAGTAGTAAAGGTCTTTTTTCACAACATTTACTATGAGCTAAGCGTCCATGACTAGCCTACTACAGATTTCTTTGCTTTCTTTCACTTCTTCTAAAATCAACTTTATTAACAAATAATTTGCAAATGTATGGGCAAATCAAGAGACAAACAAAGGACATGTAATTGTCTAAAATGTTACAAATTTAAGGATGGTGCATAAAAACTCAAGAGTCAACCAAATATTTTGTCATATGAACAAAATATGAAAATGTTTCAAATATATGACTTTTGAGAAATATTGAATGACTTGTCTGTGTGTAGACACAATATAGCTTTACCAAGGCCAAATCAATAATGAAATACAACCAGAGTATCTAGTTTTATGTTTACGTATTGGTAAGGCATTTTTACTGGTTCACTCCTTCCTCATTTCCCATCGATCATTCAAACCTAGGCCATGCATGCAGTCCAGGCCTCTACAGAATCTTATCTAACAATGATCATCACTGAATACAATAACGATTTTTCCATCTTCATTTCACTATTATGTTAATTTTTATTCTAATTATGTTAATTCCCCCACTTTACTTTCCAACATTCTTTTTCTTCTGTTGTATATCTTTTACTACCTTGAGAGTATTTTCTCTTTCCTGTTGATACTTTTTCTTTATTGAATACTTCTTAAGATATACTGTATGCTCACCTAATTTTATCTGTATTGATTAAGCTGTCATTCTATAAACATCTCTCCTTGAGTGCTTCCTGCTTCCAGCACTGTTATCCACATTCTTGATATGTAAACTTATTTCTTTGCTTTGACCCCTCTTCTTAGCAAGAAACTCACATTTCTAACTCAGGGAGTAGGTGAGCTTTGTAATATATGAGGGTATGTAGTGACACCCACCCACCCCAGCTGTCCAGATGTCATCCAAAGTCCCATCATCTTAATAGTCCAGACAGCGTTGCTTCAAAATCCACATTATATTCACCACCTTCCCACTGTGGCCTTTTCACCTGGATGGCATACCTCACTTTACTTATGGGATTCTTCATTAACTACCCATCTAGTTCTTCATTTTTTGTTGTCTACCTTAGTTAAAACCAGAGTAGCAATCACAACACACTACCAAGTTCATAAACATCTTACCTTTTCTCTGCATCCTCCATATTCCATTGAACATAACCTATGTCACATCTACTTCTAAGCAGCTTTCAAATGTATTCCCATAGCACTGTTTCTGCTGGTAAAATGGTCTTGTTTTAGTCCCTCTTGTCCTCCACTCCACTTACAATGCTAACATTAATCACCCATTTTCTAGAGAAATTTTCTAGAAGGAAAATCTGCTAATGTTATTCTCAATTCTAGATTTCTTCAGTGGCTCTCCATCCATTTCAGCATACTGCTTAGTATATGAATCAAAGCATTTGATGTTCCAGTCAACCTAAAGATCCCTTGTGGAACATTGACTCTTGGTAACCTAATTATTTTACTCAAATTGACATGCCTTAAACTCTCCCCAGTCATCTACAAACTACCTTCACTGTCTGGCCAACTCCATACCCCGCTGGCCTGTTACCTTCAGAAAGAACTCTCAGTAGGGCTTCCCTCTTTGTCCACAAAACACCTTTTTATTCTCACTAGAGGACAGGGCTTCACTTCTCTAGCTATTAAATAATTTTAAAATATATTTTTGAGCACATCTTAAAAGGTTGGCACTGTGCTAGGTGCTATGGAGCAGCTGTGTGAAGAAACCTGTTTGAAGCAGTCCAGAAAATTCTACTGTGCACATCATTTCCAAATGCTGTATTCTGTGACATCACAATAGAAATTTGAAATTGACCATGATAGGACTATTTATATGCACATAACAGAAATAGGCAAGCACTTGCAATAGGCAAGGACAAATTTCCTAACCTTAGAATTGTTTGCCCACACTCCAATCAGGTAAACACAGACCAAAAAAAAAAAAATATTTTCAGTAGTGAAACACAAATTATAGTGTGGAATAAAGGCAAATTTCACAAAAAACTAAGTAAAATACTAATATATTTTTATAAAAGGTGCCATTAACTATTGGAAAAAAGGTACAAAAAGGTAGAGTAACCTGTGACATTTCAGGCATCACCATGAATTAGAAAAGGCATGGGGCTAGGGCTAAATTCATGCAGGAGAAAGGAAGAGAACTCCAGGGTCAAAATGTGATTTTGACCATTAAGAACAAAATGCAACATAGCATAATACAAGAACCTCAATCCATAAATTATTGATTTTGTTGTATTCCTAATGCTTGGTAGACCCTGAAAGATGCCTAATTGAGGTTAAAATATATTGGAGTCTTCTATTTGGAGCCAGATAACTATTTCTGGCATGAACATTATTCTGTCCTTCAGTTTCATTTTGATTAAAACCAACCATTCAGAAAGAGCAATTCTTTCCCTACCATACTGCATCCACCTACCTACTAATTCCTTATATTCTTTTTATTAGCAATCAGGACACATCAGAGTATAACATAGATACAAATCACCTAGGAATCTTTTATGGTACGTTGTAAGTTAATAGGTCTTGCATGGGCTCTGAGAGTCGACATTTCTAACAAGCTCCTTCAGGATGGAGATGCTGCTGATGAGTAGCAGGGCAATTATCCAAATGTGTTCACAACCCTCACAATGAAACTCACTCCTCCTGAGAAATGCCATGCCTTCTTTAGGTAGCTGTGTTCTACTGCAATTAGTTCCTGTGAGCTGAATCCTGGCTTCTGGTAATTTTCTACACTCTAATTCCTAGTCCTAGATATTGTAAACACAAAGAATAATCCTAATCTCTCTTACACAGGACAGCCCATAAGTACTTCACAGCCAGCCTTCTCCATCTGAGCTAAATGTTCCCGGCTCCTCCTCCTATTCATCAAGCTAAGCAGCTTTGGGTCTTCTGGAAATACTTTCTTGCCTTCCAGATGTCAGTCAGAGTTTTATGGCTCTATTAGATATAGCTACAGTCACCTCCAAGTTTGTGAATCACTATGGTGACCTTTCACCATGGTGCAGTTCTGGAATGGTTTTTAATCACCTCTCATTCAGACAGTCTTTTTCCTTAACTATCCAAATTAAGGTTTTTTTCCCCTTATTTCCAACCTAACAATAGCCTAAGCATGGTACACAGCACATTTCATGATTTCCAGAGAGACAGACAGATAGACAGACAGAGAGAGAGAGGGAGAGAGGCAGAGAGAGAGAGAGAGAGAGAGAGAGAGAGATTCTTACAGTTCACTGTACTCTCAACCCATCACCAAACATCTTTTTACTTTTCCTACTACTTATGTAAAAACAGAATTTTTCCTTCATTTTTCATGTTTTGCTTTCCAATAAATACTTAGAAGTTACTATGTATCCAAAATTGCTGTAGGATAAAATAGAGTGGTGCACACATCAGTTAAGTCCCCACCTAGTTGAAAAGATACAGAGAAAGTAAATATAATACAGGTTGGCAGGTACCATGGGATGTTAGGAAGAAGAATAAAGCCTAGTAAAGGACTAAAGGGAGGAGGAGAGTACATTAGCTTTTCTGTTGCTGAGATAAAATACCTGACATGACAATGTACAGGAAGAAGGATTTACTTTGGTTCCTGGTTTTGAAACTTTCAGGTCATATTCAGCTGACTTCAAAGCAGCAGTGGCATGACAGAGAGGCCTGGCAGAGGACAGCTGCTCAACCCATGGCAGCTGGGCAGCGTGCAGGGCTAGAAGAGCCAGAATAATACACGCCC
Organism: Dolichotis patagonum; assembly: GCA_004027295.1. NCBI lineage: Eukaryota > Metazoa > Chordata > Mammalia > Rodentia > Caviidae > Dolichotis > Dolichotis patagonum. Next base: position 8,161 of record PVJX010020567.1, on the reverse strand, counting down.
TCAACAGACAACCCCACTGACCACATCCTAACCCCACACTCAGCCATGAAGTTATCGGTGAAATAAAACACTAATAATGACAGCATTCTCAGGGTTCAGTTACCTCCCAAAAATCTCAGCTTGGGACACAGGAGACCTTGGGCCACATTTTAGACTTAAACCATAACCAAATTCTCTTTAACATTAGGTAAGGAGAGACCTCCTGGGTAGAGATATTTGGGCAGTTACTTGGGGCAAAGAATTTTTCAGGTCTTTCACTCACACTGAGATTTAAATTTTATGGAGGCAAAATTTTACCTCCACTTTGAGTTGACCTGCAAATTAAACTGACAGAAGGCAGATTAACAGCAGAAATGCACACACATTCATATAATGCAAGTTTTACCCACCATGGAAGCCCTGATTGGGAAAGGAAGACCTAAAGAAGGGGCAAAACCTAAATGGTTTTAAATTAGGTTGAACAAAGACAAGTAATTATGGAAAAGTAACTAAACTCTAAGGTGAAGCTAAAGGAAGATAAGAATTATTTAACAAGGTCTGTTTGTGTAAAATTCTCTGTCTCAACTCCTTGTCTTTATGATAAGAGTGTCACTTTTTTACAGGTACACTTTTTTACATCTCCACATGGGTTTATCTGCTTTCAGGAAGAGAATGGGGAGGGTCAGAGTCTCCTACTACAAGCTGACCTTTAAAAAAAATATTTAGCTTAAAATAATCCTTATGCCAATGTGGCTTATTTTGGGTTGGAATATTCCACCATCCTTCAAGAGCTTTTCTTTTCATATTTACATTCATGGAGTTGAAGAATTCTGCTATAGGTCAAAAGTTTGAGCTCTTAGAGGCTCGCCCTTATTCTTCTCCTATCCAATTTTTCCAGAAATAGAAAACTATGAAGGTTTTATTGCTTACTGACCATAATAGCTGTCCATTTCCATTGTATTTACTGGACAAACAAACTACACAGAGTCTCATTTGTGTTGGAAATGTGGGGGTTCCTTGTCACAGTCCTTTAAAGAACAGGACAGAAAATGAGAAAACAGTGCTTCAGGTGTGTCCTGACCACTGCTGAGAGAGCACTCCCAGTCTGTCCCTGGTGTGAAATATCAGTGACTTAGGCATGCAGCACAAGACCAAATTAACTTTCTTGGCAGTCTTGGCCTTCTGTTGACTCACCCTGAGTTTACAGTAAACTTCCCCCTACTTAGGTTTTCTCACATAGCTGCGGCTTTCACTACCTTACAAATGGGATTGCCCTCCTAAAAAGAACAACTTTCTCTGGCTGCTGTTGCCTGCTGAATATCATGTTTAAAAAAATAATGCAATGATAATAAAAATCCCACTGAAATGTAAATTGACTTTCTGATTAGATTACCAAGGGGACAGAAAAAGACATCTTGGCAGAAAAAGCTATATCAAATCAGCAAAGATTCCCACATCTTGTTGTAAATTGTACTAAAAATCTTTTACAGGAATATTTCATATTCCTTATATTGAAAACTCTTCCAACAGGACTGATGGCTGGGATGCTTGCTAACTTAGTAGAGACACATGTCACAAATAGGCAAATATGCAGACAGAAATCTTTGAACAATAAAAAGACAGTGAATATAACAATCATAGAAATTCTGAAATATTGATTTTGATTTTATACTCCTTTTTTTCTCATACACCCTGTGTATACCTGTATCATGTAACTTATCATAAACCAATAATTTAATGTGGTTTTCGTGAACAAATTGCAAGCTACCAAATGTGGGTATGCATTAGTACCACTTGGAGGGCTTCTTAAGATACATATTGTTGATCCAAGCTCTGGGTTTCTGATTCTGCATAACTGAAGTAGACCTGAAAGTCTGCCTTTCTAACAAGCTGCTAGGTAATCCTGAGGCTGCTAGACCAAGGCCACACTTGGCAAATCACTAGTCTAGAGCTTTGAAAAATGTCTGTTTTGTATCAGGACCTACACAAGTATTTAATAAAATGCAAAAAGTCAGAGAATGGAAGGAAACAAAGAAAAATGTCATCAGGAGAGTAGAATCAGAGCTGATTTTAAACTTTGGTCTATCTTGGAATATCTCGAAAGAAGGAAGCAGCATTTACCTTCACTTTACATCAGATATGATCCTTTCTTTCCCTCACTGATGTCCTGCAAATGGTACGGGTTGAGTCATTTCCCACTCTGAATACTGACTAATAGTACAGACAACAAAACTAAGATGTTGCTCTGGTGGCTGAAGTTTAATGATCTAAATTATCCAGTGAGTCTAGGAAACTTTGTCAGTTCATCTCTTTGTCCTGGGGCAGACCAGTGACCAACCACAGGCTAGCTTTCTTAGCTATCATAATGAACCATGTTTCATTTACACTCAAGAAAATGTCTTCAGAACCCGGGGCCCACAGTAGACATGTCACATCCATCTGCTTTAAGATATTTTGCCTTAAGACTTCAATGCTGTTTTATCTTAAATTTTCAATTAGTATCATGGGGACCAGAAATATCGGTGGGTTGACTAACCTTTCCTTTTCCTCCCAGCTGTATGTTTGAATGGCCCAAAATTGACCATAACAACCACAGTTGTATCATGGCCAAAGAAATGAAATGCCTATTTTCAACTGAACTCTCTATGCTCCAAAAAAGTACAGATCACATAGTTATTAGCCTAGTGTTCTAATTTCATCCCTAACAGAAAATGCCATTTTGTGCTCCAAAATGTTTTGTGCCCTGAAATTTTAAAACACAGTTATGCTGTAAGAGGAGAGGCTGTCTGCATTTATAGCCACTTATTTGTTCTCTGAAATGGTACTTGTGATACACGTGTCTATAAAATAGCCTAATCCATATAATGGGTATAATCAAAGTCAATAGGAATTTTAAATCTGGTTTGGTAAAAAGAATGCAAAAACCCAGAAAATGGTTGGTATTTAAAAAGTAGTGCTTGGATAAGTCACTAGTTATTTTGTTTTGCATTATCATATTTTTAAGCATATGTCATTTATAAATATATATCCCTTCAATTTGTCTTTGAAAGTGCTTTCACTGTTCATAAGACTATTGTGATAACAATACTCACATAAATCCCTTTTTACTATGTCAGGGCATTTATTAGAATAATTTTTTTGTTTAATTGAGAATATTTGCATGAGGATGAGGTATTTGGGAGAGAAAATACGGTGTGCTCCATATTGCATTCTATTTCAAAGCCACCAAGATAGTATCAAGACCAAGAAAAGGTACAATAGCTCTTTTTCAGTCATGGGGAGCATGTTGTGAACATGCAGTTCATGTTGGAAATGGCAGCTAGCACCAGCCTGTCTATATTATTTCCTCCCATACATGCATGCCTGTAATAAAGCTTAACTTACAAATTAAGTACAGGTAGAGATTAACAACAATTATTAATAATCACTAATAATTACTAATAGAATAATTACTAATTGTTCTATTGAACAATTAGAAAAAACGCAATAACAAAAGGTATGCAAATGTGGTCTCTCATAATAGTCAAAACAAATATTCACACTTGTGGACTTTTATTGGCATTGGCTGTGGGCAACTAAAACTGTAGAGAGTAAAACAGGATAAAGAGGCAAAGAGAACTATAAACACATCAGCTCTTAGAACTCCACACAGCCTATTCTATTGACATCTGTACTCCCTGCAATCACTATTTTTAGCTGGTATTTAATGCAGTAAGTGAAGAGTCCAACACCACACTTCTCTGCCTCCAGCAGTGTTTCTCAGGTGGCTGCACTGATCTACCAGGAGCTTAGGATACCTAAGATTTCTGCTCTGAGATTTTCTCTGTTGTGATCTCCTGGCATGCACTCTCCTTTCATCGCTACCCGCTTCACAGCGTTCAAGACATAGTACTCTGTTAGATGAAAGCCAGTGTTACAAATATTAAACAACATAAAGGCAGCACAAGAACAAAGCTTTCTCTCTGTCTCTGTCTCTGTCTCTGTTTCTGTTTCTGTTTCTCTCTCCTCTCTCTCTCTCTCTGTCTCTCTCTCTCTAAGCCCCTGAGGTGGATCACTCAACATATAGAATGGAAGTGTGACATTTTGAGGAGATGTTGACCTAAATTTATGTGAAAATAAAAACATTGCTTGCTTACAAAGTTAAACTAAGAGTGTTTCCTGTGTTGTTTTCTGCACAATCACGTTGTGCCTGTCACAGTGCAACTTCATATCAGCAAATTGATAGCAAAGTGAACACACACACAGATCAAAACTCACCAATGGGAGTTCCCAGGCCAGGCCACATCTCCTCCACAGTTATAATTTATGAAGCACATAGAGGATTTTCTGTTTTGTTTTGTCTTGAGTTTTTTGTTTGTTTTGTTTTGAAGACAGAAATTCATTGCCGACATTCAGAAGTTGGGACCATATCAAAATCATATCCTCAGATTCTCTTAGAAAACAAGATCTGACCCAACTCCACATTGCAGGAAACAGCAGCAGACAGATGCAGTCACAGCTGCTCTTTTCAAAGAGCAATGTGGGCCCCGTTTGCTGCTGTCATCCTCGGAGGTGCCCGCTGGGTGCCGCACCTGGTAAACCCCGCAGCTCAGCATCAGTCAGGCACAGTGGTCCCTCACAATGGCAGTACAAGGCCTCTGTGTCCTTCTACTCCTTCCTTGCGCGTCTCAGAAACCATGCACCTTAATTCTCAGACTATATAATCTGGAGATTATATAGTCTGAGCTACATTGGAAGCTAGAGTATTATCAACAAAGGTAAAAAGAGAAGGATGTACTTAGCTAAATGGTCTTCCTCTTCTTTTATTTCCCTTCTTTAATAATCTGAGATTGCATAAAGAAAACATGATATTTTCATACAATGGAGTACTACTCTGTCATAAAAAGACACGTGAGTATTTGTAGGAGAACAGAAGCCATAATGAGCATAACATTAAGCAAAATAAAACAGACACAGAATGTTAAATATCACATGACTTCTGTGATATGAGAACTCAAAGTACAAATAAACAGCAAAATAAAAGATCATAGAAAGCAGGGAGATAGATTTATTTCAAATGGGAAGGGAATCAAAAGATCAAGGGAAGGCAGAAGGAAGGGAGGGAAACAAGATGAAAATAAATTAAGATGTGTTATGTACATGTACAGACTCCACACAAGAAATGTAAACATTATGTCCTAGAAACATGTCCTTGTAAAGTTTTTAAAAACTAGAGATTGAAAAATGAATTAGGAGAGGACAATAGCCTTTGCACTCTGCTTTGATCCTAACCTAAGGCTCTCTCCAGCCCGTCTGCTCCTCTTACATAGTACAGGTTGTTAGACTCTGAAACCAAATATTTGAAGTTATATCTCTGCTGTTTCTCATCTATGATTAGAGTGATAAAATCTCCTAGATCCTAAATCACATATACACATCTTAGCAGGAGTCTTTTGACCTTGGTTTTTAAAATATTGCATTAAAAATAAATCTCAGGGTATTAAATACCAATAGAAATGCAGATAAAGAAACTAGATGATAGTACTTGGTTATAGAGTGGCCCTGTGGCTAATTCAGTGCATGATTTTCATAAAACACATGGACATAATCTCAAAGAGCAACTATTTTTAAACCTCTGACAATATGTTCATGCACTGCCTACATTTAGCTTACCTCACTTTTAGAAACACGAAAGTTTTATAATTGTTTCTGTATAAGGCAATCCCATTGAAGTGTAAGAAATCAAAAAAGCAAAGCACATCTTGAAAGTCAGCAGTGAGAACACTGACCAATATTTAAGAAGGGAAAAAACCTGACAAGACATCTTTCCACAGAATATGCACAGTTGGAAAATGAGCATACAAATAGATGTTCAACAGTATACGTCATTTGGAATTTGGCTGTGTTTCCACAGAGGCAGTGGAAGGAGAGTAGCTACTCCCTCAAGTACACCATGTCTCCTACACAGAACCATGATAGGCAATTCTCAGGCCTTAGCCTTATTATATAAACTGACCAACACAGTAATGATCCAGCCTCTTCCTCTCCACTCTTTTCACTTATACTGCTGACCTTACTCCAGCCCCAGTTACACACTCATCCATGTATCATTCATGTACATACCAGGAGAATATTAACTCTCTACCACAATCTGCAAAGTCAAAACATACTTGGCTTCAACTGGAGACCAGTATCGGACAAGCAAAATCAATGTCATAAGCTTTAAGGGAAATCTTTATATTCCACGTGATGTTAAGAATGGATCAGGTACATCAAAGATTGGAAAAGAAAAGGGCCTTGAAATAGAAAGTCCGACTGGCTTCCTACCCCTACGTTACCACATCCCTCTCCACACCAATCTCTCCCAATGCACAGGAAACTCACTAGTGCTTAGGGCCTGCATTTTATCAAAGGACAATTTTTCAGCTGCTACCCAGACTTGTGGTATAAGAGAGACATCAGAGACATCAGAAATCACAAAGCAAAGCATGCTGACTTCCCAGAAAACTTAAAGAAAGTTAAGAGCTTCCCCTGCTATTTAAAAATCACCAATAAAACACAAAACCTACGACGTCCCATTCATAATGAAAAGGCTTACTTAGCAAGAAATGGCTTGTTGCCAAAAGCTGAAAGATAATAAAATTTATTTTGTTAGTATTTAATACTTTTATGAATGATTCGTATCAACTTTACTGCTTTAAAGCAATGCTGTTTATGCGAATGGACCTCCAAATTTTTTCTCTGAAATGAAGTTATTTTTTATATGCTGCCAATTTTAACTGCTTGATATGAAAGGGAGAAAATATCAATTATTGAAATTCAAAATTATTTCACACAGTTTTAATTGTTAAACTGATTTACTTATCAACTCAAACTAATAATATGTGGTAAATTTTGTTTTCCTTTTGAAGTTGGAAGGTGCTAGTTCAAGTGTACAGACATTATTAAAAATTAAAACACAAAGTCTAGGCATGTTGATGCATAACTGTAATCCCAGCACTTGAGAAGGCTGAGGCAAAGGAGTTTTAAGTTTGAGCCCAGAGTGGGCAACATAGTGACTTATTAGATCCTGTCTCAAAATATAAAAAGGGCTGGGGATGTAGCCTAAGCAAATACGTCATGGGAAGAGAAAAGGCAGATAAAACGCAGGCGATCCACAAACTTGTCAAGTCCTATGTAACTGAAAGTCAATTCAGAGTAAACACTGTAATATTGCCTAGCCTTTGGCTTAGAAGACACAACCTAAAATCTTAGTTCTTCTCTTTATTAGTTAGGTGACATTATCCAAGTCCCATAATCATGATAAAAATGTAGCTTTCTCTGAATATATTAAATAGGAACGTTACTTCTTACAAGATTGTCATGAGAAATAGTTAAAATGAAGCATAGAACTGTCTGTGGAGCTAACGAATGATAAGCAGTTGGTAACTATTGTACAGTGAGAATGTTGCCGTCTAATTGCCTACATTTCATATTATGATTTTCCAGTGTTTGTTTCTTTGCTTGTTCACTGAGTTTTCATTTCCTCTCCATCCCCTACAAGAAAAAAATCTTCCACTTTATTACTTGCTGAGGCAACCTGCAATGAGTTAGTCAAAGATGGAGGTCATTTAATATAATTTCTACGGGCAGATGGTTGGCCTGGAGAGCTAATGGTACAAGTAAATGCTTGCCCCAAGTTTCAGATTATAGGTACTTTCATGGGAAGTATGTAGGGATGACTCAATAGTTCTATCTCCAGTGGCAGACTCTGAAACACCCTTTTGACTCTCTAAGGGACAATCTGTCCTCATTCTTCTTGGAAAGAAAAAGTGGAATTCTGCTACTCAGGGGCTAAAGAAGAAAAGAAAAGAAATAAAAATGGCAAACAGACTCCTGAAAATGTCCGGAGGGCCCTCTGGGTTCCATCCGCTTAAGGATATGCTTTCACATTTTTTTGGCACTTTCAGTAGAAGTAATTAAACTTTGGCAACTTCCGTATTTGTCTGGATCTCTTCTATTCCAGATGGAAGGGACAGGAAGAGAAGGAAGAGGTCTGAATCCACTACATTTCTCTGAAAAATGAGTCATTTTCTGCTAGGTACTGTGCCAGTTTTATCCCATTCTTAGGCAGAATGCCCGCTTTGGAACCAAAACGAATGGGTATTAGGAAGTAGCTGCCTGAGGGAGAAAGGAAGCATGCATCTTTGCAGCATTATGGCAA
>PVJX010020566.1:0-33141 GCA_004027295.1 Dolichotis patagonum | reverse complement strand
CTGGCCACACCAAATTGGCCAAGGCCAGATTTATGTGCTTACTTAACTCAGAATTAGAGGGGAAAAAAGAAAATGTGTTTATTTCAATGAATACACATTAGAAATCCTGGCTATGGTATTTTTCAGGGTTTTAAACCAGGACCTAAGGTAAGCAGGGTTGCTATTTCCACTGATAGAATGTTTTTCTTAGAGTCTATAGTGTTTTAAACTATAATTTTCCTTTTAGTTTATAGTTTTTCACTCCCTGCTATTATGTAATAAAAGTCATTGATCACGTACTATGTTTAAAGCAGTATACTCAGCACAGGGTACAAAGAGACGAATAACACAAAATCTTTGCCCCAAAGAAATTCAAAGTCGGCAGTTATCTTTGGAAACAGACCATCACAGAAACAAACATGTGTTGCCTCTCTAACAAAAATATTTAGGTTGTTAGTTGCTTTAATTTGCCATATTTATTAAGTGATTTGACCTATCAGAATAAAACATATTTTATAAATATATGTATATATACTTTTGTATATACTACATAGATCAATATGTAGAATTGCAACTATTCTTCTGCAAAGTTGAAACAAAATTACAAGTGACACAAAGTGAAGCAAAATTACAAGTGACTAAATTCTTTCTTAGGGGTCATTTTTATTAAATTATAGCTACCAGAAATATGAAAACCATATTGAACTGCAATCAATAGTAACAACCAGATGTGGTGGTACATTACTTACTGATTCCAGTCCAATGCTCAAGAGGCTGAGGCAAGAAGATTGCTGCAAGTTTGAGGCCAATGTGAATTAGAGTGAGAACCTGTCTCAAAAAATTAATAATAGAAATAAAAATAATAATGATTCCTCTAAAACCACTCGAATCTCCATTTCCAGTCACACTGCCACTACTTTGATCAACAACGTGATCCCTCATGTCTGCCTGTGTAAAGGAACTCCTAAATGGATCACTTTTTATTGTGAATTCACTGCCACCACGAGGCCTGCATTTTTTAAGAAGGAAATTCAGAGGAGCAGCTTCCGTGGGAAAAGGGAAGAGAACCAAGAAGCCAAACCATGCCCTCCCATAAGCCAGCTGGTACATGAGCTGGGAGACAAGAAGAGCAAGGCCCCAAACTTCCCCCACCCCATAAACAATGGGTTGATGTGGAGGAAATCAGGCTGAGATGATAGCAACTGAAGTTAAAAAAAAAAAAAAAAAAGGATGTTTGTATTGTTTGATTGACTTTTCAGGCCTAAAGCTGATAGTCTCAGCATCTATTTGGAGGATAATAATATGCATTATAGCAACTGGGGGAGGTTTCCTTCTATCTTGTTTTTGAAATCCAATGTTTTGTTCCATTATACTGTTCAGTTTTATTCCTATATCTGGTAACCTGAGCAACTATTTTGAAGATAACAATATGCAATATAGCAACTATGGTTAAATTCCTATCATCTTGTTTTGAACACCTAGATAGCTATTCTTTGTTGTTGTTGTTGTTGTCTTACTTTTTACTCATCGCTGAGACAAAATACCTGATGCCCGAAGTTGGGAAAGGAAAGGTTTATTTCTTACAGTTTTTGGAGGTTTCAGTCCATACTCAGTTGGCTCCAAGGCAGGGTGGCATGGCAGGGCCGCAGTTCATGGTGGCTGCAAACAGCAAGCCGGAGATCAGCAAAAGAGAGAGACACATCTTCTTCCTGCCATTACATCACATCCTGGCTCCACCCCCTAGGAGGGTGTAGCACTGACACCACCAATCCAAGCACTAGACAATGAACCAATCACAAATGCACAATGCAAATACATGAGGCCTGGCGGCCACCGACATAAACCATGACAGTTGTCATTTGACTTTTGTTGTTGTTGTTGTTTTATTTGATTGCTTCTTGATTTTTCTTTTTTTTTCTCTTGAAAAGAAAAAAGAAGAAAATCCAAGAAAATCTCCAACAACATAGCCAGCATGGAAAGCTGGTACAGGTGTTGAGGGCAGGGTGCAGCCTGCAGCCGATCTATATAGGTAACGTGCCACGTGGACAGAAAGCCACTTTATCTCCACTCACACACATCCTGCACTTATCTGGAGCAGCCCAAGAGGAGAATAAAATAGGTAAATGAAATGTAAATACAAACACCTAGTTTCTAGCCCATGTTGCAACTCTTTTACCTCCTCCTAACTTATCTTACAAAGGCTAAGACCCCAGTTTTTTCTCCCCTAGAATGTTACTGCCCACTCCGCGTGCATTGTTTTGTTTGTTCTCTACACAGCTTCCACCTCCACAGCCCAATGCTTCTATTATGCATTTGCCACTTCAGAGCCTGTGACCTTTCTGCAGTGTGTATTTGGGAAACCTCTAAAGTTGTCTCAACAGAAAACTATCATCTGCTTTTTATGCTCAGATATAAGGGGGAAACCCTTTATTATAAAAATTGCCCCTACAAATCTGTGATTTCTGGCCTGGGCTGTGTCCTGCAGGCTTCACCTGACCCTGGTTGCCGTCCTTGCCCTCTTTGTGCTCAGATTCAGCAGATTTTCTCAACTTTCCCTGGTTTCAGGGCTCTGTCCCTTCTGTCCCAGCAGAGCCTGCCCTCGTAAGCACCTCCCTGCCTCGCTGTTCACTGGATACTGACGCCTCCCTGCCTCCAGGTCCGGTCACAGCGATTTTCTCACTTCTCTTCCTGCAGTCTCGCCTTTCCCTGACTTCTGTCCATCCGCCCACCCATCCATCCGTGCTCAGGTAGCACACCCTTCTCTTTCATGCTCCTCTCAACTTCGCAGCTTTCCCACTGACTTTGGTCCTAAACGACCTCCTGAAAACCTCTGCACGGTCATTCTGTGGACTCCACGTCTAATATGTCAAAAACCACACAAATTAAGTTCCTGTCCTGCATCTTACTGTCCCCCTCCAATAAGTTCTTGAGTTGACAGTGCAAATGGCTGTTTCTCATTGTAGTGCTGTTTCCTTAGTCACCAATCTTTCCCAGATGTCACTGGCCATTATTAAATGTTGTGAATTTCTCAGCTGCCTCTTGAATACTCTACCTTGTTCTCTGTCATCTCCTCTTGCATCTTGATGTTTGGCTTGGATCACTGACGTAAGCTACTTCCCAGCCTTTAACCTCAGTACCCACAGATGTATCTTCTCTCCTAACCCCAGAGCAGTATTTGTAAAACACACAAACGCCATTCAGTATCAAAGATCTGGAAGCCAGTGATTCATCTCTCATTACTGACCTTCTCTTTAAAAATGAAAAGATGACCCTGCCAACTAGAACTGACAGTAATTTAGATATAGTAATTTAGAATTTAGGAAACATGCAGAAATAATACTAACACAAAGTCAATGGGACTTCCAGAGTCAGAGGATGCTTGCTCAGCAGAAAGAATAGAAAATAGTGATGCACATTTGTTGAGAGTCTACTGTTTGTCAAGTAACCCAGTAGAGGTTTAGATAGGAAACTAATTCATTAGAAGGGTGCTCGCCAGCCAGCCAGGCGAGTGGTACATGCCTGTAATCACAGCACTCAGGAGGCTGAGGCCAGAGTGTTGCTGTGACTTCAAAGGTGGCTTGGGCTACATATGAGTTTAAACCAGACTGAATTATAAAGCAAGACCCTGTCTCAAAAAGAAACAAAAGGAAAAGGAGAAGGAGAAGGAAGAGGAGAAGGAAGAGGAGAAGGAGAAGGAGAAGGACAAGGAGGAGGAGGAAAAGGAGGAGAAGAAAAAGGAGGAAAAGGAGGTGGAAGAGGAGGAGAAGGAGGAAAAGGAGAAGGCAAAGGAGAAGGAGAGGAAGCATTCTATCCAGACGGAAGTACCATGCTCCTAGTGGTGGAGGAGGGTTGTGAAGGTGACAGATTTCTTCCCACTTTCACTATTAAGACCATTCTGTCTACCACTGGTCCAAATCTGTAAACTCTTAGAAACTGGGTGGAAAATAGACTGTGAATGGAGTCATAATGTCACATTTTATTCTAGAAGGAATACTTTTTACAAATGAGTCACTACTTTAGTAGGTAGAAACAGGGTTTGTGCAAGAAGGGAATACTGAAGAGCCTAGCATTTAATGCAGCCAGTGAATGGAGGACTAGATGACATTTTGATATCTGCATCACACAGTTGCAGACAGTGAATACGGGAAGGGACTTCACACACAAGCTGGTGACTTAACTGCTTCTCAAGGAAATGAGCTTGGAAGTCAGCGAGGGATGCACAATGCAGGCAAACACCAAAAGTAAGTAAATAGAAAAATACAACAAGAAAGAAAGAGAGTGAGCTGGAGCTCTAGAAAAGGGACAAATAAGTAATTAGCCTGAGAAAGGCTGTGACAAATTAATGCCCAATTGAAGAAATAGAACTTTGAAAAAACATTCACAGTAGAAGAGAAAGCTGGGGGAATAAGAAAATCAACACAGGAAATATGAGAGGATTGCTTTCTTCAGGCAGTAAGAAAATCCATATTGGAAGACAAATGACACCATTAATATTGTGGGAATTAAAATAATTATGCATAGAGGGCCGGGGGTTTAGCTCAGCAGCACAACTGCCTGCCTGGCAAGCACGAGGTGACGAGTTCAATTCCCACTACCAAAAAAAAAAGAAAAGAAAGAAAAAAAATATATATATATATATATAATTATGCAGTGAGCATGCTTAAAATAGCCTAACAAAATACTGCAGAAAGAGAATAAAACTAAATGGTCAGTATTTAAGAGAAGTAGCAAAAATCTAAGCATAAGCGATTATAGTTAACACAGCATCGTTCAAAGCACTTTCTAGAACTTTCTTTTAACTTCCTCAATAACCCACCTCCATATTTATAGATAGATAAACTGCTAGAGTGCCTCACACAGGATACAGAGAGTTGCTTAGTGAGAGGAGACGGGGAGAAGATTATAAGCCAGGTCATTTTCCATCAAAGTCTGCTGCTGTTCACTATGCCACAATGTCCCTCAAAAGAGCATCTAGGAGGGAAAGAGTTAAGGAAAAACAAACAAAAAAAAAAACTTTACTGAAAGGACATGAAAAGTCACACACATCAAATATGAGAATAAATCCATAAAATAAACAAAGGAGGCAAAATTTTTGCATGATGAGAATAAAGGGGCTGAATGCTTACATAAGCTTTTTTCCCCCTGCAATCATAATTGGCAAAAGCAGTTGAGAAAAAACTTCTGGACCCAATAATTTATATGCAGCCAAGTTACTATTCATCTGTGAAGACAACTGGAAAACATTCTTAGATATTCAACGGTTCAGAAGTATACCACCCTTGCAATGTTTATTTAAAAAATACTCAAAAAAGTTTAATTTGACAGTTAAGCAAAAAATAGATTATGAGAAAAAGAAGTTAAAATACCACCATGTGATATATAGTTGTCAATTTTGAAGGTTTAAAAATTAAAAATCTAAAATACATATTATTTAAGTCATGCTTTGAAAATGTCTTTACAAATATATACATAGAATGTACCCAAAAGGTTTCATAACAAGACATTAACATGGATCAAAAGTTCTGTTTTCAGTTTTTTAACCTTTTTTGTTTATTTGTTTGTTTCTCTAGCTACAAAGAGATGAACTGCAGTTAGGAACTTAAAAGACAATCGCAATATTTGCAAAGAGAAGTGATAAATACTATTAAGCAGGGTCAAGTAAAATATTTGATAATAAAATAGTGAGAAAACAATAATGATGTAATAATAATAATATAGAATAAAAACTAATCTAATCCAGGTGTGGTGATGCATGTCTATAATGTCAGCACTTGGGAGGCTGAGGCAGAAAGATCACTGCGAATTTAAGGCCCTCTGGGGCTATACAGTGAGTTCAAGGCCACATGGCAAGATCTTGTCTCAAAAAACAGAAACAGCACAGTTTAAAAAATAAATCAGTACTTCAATATCATAAAGAAGAAAGAGAGTAAAGCACTCACATATTGTATCATTCATTCACATGGGCCGAAAGATACCCTGAATAAAGCATAAAAATAATCTCTTAGCATAAAAATAATCCGTTTTCTGTTAAAGCAAAAGAAATTTCATTCTTTCTATTCTCTCTCTCTTTTCTTTTCCCTTCTTTCCTTTCCTCCCTTGAAAACAAAGCTTTTGTAAATAAGGAGGGGAAGAAGAGTTGAGGGGAGGAGAATGGAGAAAAAAGAATCAAGTTATTTTATATACAGGTACAAACTCCCTCTGATGAATGTGGCCATTACCTACTAACATACATATCTAAATGTACCATTAAATTAATTTAAATTTAAAAAAAGAAAAAGAAATTTCAGTGGCCAGTATACACGGAAAGGTATTGGTCTCCCTTAACTAAAGAACTACGAGTTAGAACAATGCAATGTCATTTTTCACGTATCACCTTGGCATTCAGCAAAGGTTTACAGCACCCAGTGGTCTTAGGTGTAGAGATGAAATCAATTCCAGTGTGAACGTGTAGAGGTGATGAGAGATGAAAGACTTGGAAGTATCTAGTAGAACAAATGTGCGTAACACTTCTCTCCGGAAATCTCAGGGCATTTCCCTTCCCCCAAGAAATATTTCAACATGGGCATGTGGAAATATTGATAAAAATATTTGTGGCAACATTATTTGTAAAGGCAAAAATTGGAAACATATAGGTATGTGCTAAAAAGCCAATAGATTAAATCACTAGGGTACATCTTCATGATACCATCTTGATACCCCAAACAATGAAATAGTGTGCTTAAAAGAAGGGGACCACTGTATACTGGTGTAAAACAATCTCCAAGAGCTATAGTTTTATGAAGAAGTCAAGTTTCTAGAAAAGTCATCCAGGATTATTAGTTCCATGCCATTCCATTTATAGGAAAGCTCCACAAGTTAAAAAAAAAAAAAGCTATGTATTACTAGCCATCCTATAAATATAGAAATTCTATTAAAATTCCAGGGGGAAATGAGAAAGGTAAAAGGAGAACTTTCTTAATCCTTACGTTTTTGTAATTCTAGATGCAATTTATTGTAAATTAATTTGAATTTTCAGTCATTCAAGGACATCAAGGCAACTGTGACAGTGCAGAGACAAGAGCTACGGCTTCCAAACCTGCCTTGGAGGGTGGCAAGGACGGTAGGACAAGTGTGTCCAAAATGATGGGGTGTGTTTTGAGGGGTATTAGTGGAAATGTGTGTTTTTAGTGTAATAAACAGTTCTTTAAACATTAAGAAAGAAAGAAAGAAAGAAAGGAAAGAAAGAAAGAAAGAAAGAAAGAAAGAAAGAAAGAAAGAAAGAAAGAAAGAAAGAAAGAAAATATTTGTCAAAACTTAGGTTTCTGAACCAGCATTGCCTCCCGAGATCTGGCCATGGTGGAACTTAGGCAGCTAAGCAAGAAAGCAATTTGCCTCCCTTCCTGGTAAGCACCCCTGATAAGCCAGGAAGAGAACCATTCAGCATGTCCCGTGAGCCTAGCCTACCGTCAAGGGGGCTGAGAATGAAACATGCCACCCCTTCCCCCTCAACCCCATTAGCAACTGGGGGCAGAGGTCTGAGCATCTCTTGGGAGGATGACCGTATGCAATATAGAAAATATGGGGGATTTCCTTTATTTTTTCTTTGAAGGCAAATGCTGTTTTCACTGATTTGCTTTGTTCTGATTAATTGTTTTGCTCTATTCAGTATTCTGTTTTGATAGGTTTTATAATTTTTTTTTTTGGTTTGATTTCACTACACCTGATTGAATGGACAACTGTTATGAAGATAACAAGATATACTATGGTACTTATTACTGTTATCCTGGTATCCTGGTCTGAAGTTCTGTTCCAATTTCACTGCATTGTCTCGATTGGCTTTGTTTTGTCTTGTTCTGTTGTATTTTACTACCTTCAAAATAATAATAATAATAATAATAATAATAATAATAATAAAAACCTTAGGTTTTCTAGAAACAGAAACTAATGGCCATCATGGATTAATGCTTCATCAAGCTGGGGACAGCCTGCAATTTCAGTCCAGCAAGAAGCCTGAAATCAATAGGGCATGAGGGCAGGGAAGCCAGGGAGGGTGGAAACGACCTTGGGAGGCAAAGAGCAGCGCTCCAAGGGCAAAGAGAAGCCACCTCCCAGAGCAAAGAGCAGACACCTCGGCTAGGCAGGCAGGTGAGCGCCTGCCATGCAGCACGGGGAGTGGACGCACAGCCAGCTCCTTCTGTGCAGCTGTCTCTTCCTGGTCACTGTCACCTCCTCCTCAAGAGGTGGCCTTCCTGAGCTGGTGCTTTCTGCTACTCCTTCCCGCCCAGCAGTTGCTGGGAAGGCAGATCTCACCCCAAAGGTCAGCTCCTGCCTGAAGGTAGAGCTGGGAAAAGAGAGCCCCCAGGCTCCTCCGAGAGGAGCCCTTGGTAGCAACCGCTCCTGGTCTCCCTTCACTCAGGAGCAACAAAACCTGGCTCCTCACCTGGGGACCCTGAGAAGGAAGTGACATTTGGGGTGTGGCAACTCCAAGAGGACAGAGACCCTGAGGATCACCTGAGATCAAGTGAATTTGGGAAAATACTCAGATGTCTAATTTTACCATTTTCTCATTAAATTATGTAAATATACTAATCGTAGAATTAAAAATGAGAAAGTTAACAAAAGTTAAGACATATTTTATCTTCATTCCAAAGGGAAATGAAAAATGAAAGAGCTTTGAAAAAAATGAAAGTTTATCACTAGTACATTAAAAAATGAGGTATTAAAGTACCAAATTACTAAACAAGTAAATACTAAAATAGCTTATAACAGAAATAAAAGGAGACCAGAAAGAAGTTAAAAAAAAAAATCAGAAAACATAAAATGGCAAACCCAAAAGAATTATGTATTTCAATTATGATCTATGGTTAAGAGTCCATCAGAGACAAAGAGATACAGTATTCAGTCATATAAACCAACATCCAAATACTGATTAGCAAAGCATCCTTTCTGTTCAGTTCTTAGACACCTCAGCTCATGGATAGTATCTTTATCTGATGCAAAGCATTGCTGTCTAGCTGTCAATACAGAGGCTCCCCCAAAACCAACTTCGCAGATACGCATGAATAAGTATTCTTAGAGCACATACATGAAATGTGATGGGCAGAGCTGAGCGACTTGGAAATCTGAATTTAAATGCTTCATTAAATAATTTGCAATGAAATGCAAGTTACCCATAAAAGAGGAGTGTTTTTTCTTGGTTTCTAACATAAGGGAACAAAAGTATCACTTTTCCAAGTTACAGAAATGGAAGCGTGGAAAGAGGAAATGGGGAAGACAGCAAAGCCTGTTGCTTGTGAAGGAGCACCACTGAGGGTGCCAACCCTCTGTTTTATTTTATTTTTTATTCTATTAATATCAAGGCAAAGGGCTGAGCATATATCTATGAACACAAGTAAAATCCACCTGGAATCATTTGAGTAAGATTTTCACCAAAGTTTATTATGACACACATAAGTTCCTCATGTCTATGTCTCTCCCCACCACACAACTTATTTTTTTAATTCTGCAAATTATTTTGCTTTTTGGGGGACACTATTATAATAAGACCAACACTTTTTTCCGCTACAGTAGGGATGTTTAGTGAATTTTCCAAAGTCAATGTGCAAATTTTTGAGGTCATTATTGCATTATAAAAACATTCATCGGCCTTCAAAGTCCATTCCATTAATCTTTAGGAAAATCTTTGGTTAAAGTGAAAAAAATTTTTTCTATTCTTAGGAACTACACCGAGGAACATGCAGAATAGGAGGAACAAGGGCTATATGCCTAAAATAAAGACAATAAAGCCTCTCGGAAGCTGTCGTGGCCATGCGTGCTCCACAGATCACTACGAAGACAACTCAGAGGACGTGTGTTTCCCTAAGGAATGATGAGGGTACTGGCTGCCTATGTCTGTGTAAATTCAACAGCCAGGATGTGTTCAGTTCTAGAGTCTGAAGATATTTTATGACATTAATGTTTCTATTCAAAGATACTCAAGCATTAGTGTTCAGTGACTCATTTTAAGTAGTTAAAAAAAGATTTAAATTTAGTACACACAGGACACACGTGTGTGTGAGCGCGTGCACACACACACACACACACACACACACAAACGCGTCAACTGGTCAGTTAATCCGTACTTTCCAGGCATTAAAAGAAAAAGAAAAATGGGAGGAAGAAATTCCAAGTGAAAAAAATACTGCAATATGGATCAAGTATAGAGAAGGCATCGGATGTATTTGGAGAAAACACATGTTATGCATGGAACAAGTACCTAAGAACAAAATGGTAGATTTTTGGGTTTTCTGGGAAGTACTGGCCCAGAGGCAGACTTTAGGGACGTGCCTCTGTACAAGTTACAAACCATCTTCTGTAAAAATATAAACATAAAGTCTAAATCAGAGACCTTCAACTCAACCCTCCATTTAGCAGAAATGGAAGCTCAATTTCAACAAGGTGAATGGTGATTCCACGTTCCCTCGGCTACTTCTTGACCCCCACACTGGAGTTTATTAATCTGGCTGAAGAGGACGCATTTTCCTTGGTCCTAAAATATTCTTAGTCTGCAACCGACCTCCATCTCCGCCCCACTCTCGCCAAGGTGTGGTGCTCCACGCTGTCCTGTCCAAGTCAGGGGCTGTTTTCCCATAAGATGCTAATGGTTACACTGCAGCTCAGTTTGTCCCCTTGTTTCAGTAGCTCTAGTTTCTAACCAAGCCCTGGGTAAGCTCTTTGCTAACTGAGAGGGTCCAAACAGACTGTCACCACGAAGAGGAATTCATAGAAAGAACCAAAAGCATTAGAAATGTGATAAACACAACTTTCTTAGATTTGACTCCCTCTAGAGTATGCTGAAGGAAAAGACTTGACCAGTAAATTCTTTTTTTTTTTTCACACACATTTTAAGATACAAAAAGTTCCAGCTTCAAAACTATCCCTCCCCCTTCAAAAATTTTATGGGCAAAAAAAGACAAAATGAGTGTGAGCTCATATGTTTCAGTTGCATAAACCACTGATTCTCACCTCATTTTTATCTACTGGTGCCGGAATCAGAGATCTCTAGGTAAGCTCATTAAATACTGCCTCTGCGATTCAAAACACTAAAATTCAAAGTTCACAGTGATTGCTTTTGTATGAGGCTGATAGTTTGTTTTCACGGGTGTATATTTAATAAATGCTATCAAAACAAATACACTTACCATGAAGCTTTTATTTCTACAATTTGAAGTTAACCCAATTCAGTAAGATACAGTTTTCACATCTGTAATGAGCACACAATCACTTCTAAGTGTACCAATGTCACTGATCCTTTATGGAAAGACATACATAGAAGAGGAGATAAAAATATGCAGTTAATCTTAAAAATGTTATTACAATAAAAGATCCATGGCCAAGAATCCCCCTCATCTCAAACACACTTGTCCCATCACGCTTGTCATTTTCTGAAGCAGTTCTGCAAGGCCTCTTCGTGAGTGTCTTTATGAGGTTGAACCAGAATTGCAGAGACTGCTGCCCTCTCCTGCCACCCAGTGCTATGGCAGGCCTGTAAAAACATGAGTGTGTCCTGTCTGCCTTCTCTGCCAGGTGTGCTCCTGTGCAGCTTCTCTCTTCCAAAGTCAAATAGCAATGAAAAGTAAGCATTCTGAGATGGGCAGGACAACAAGGCAGCCACAACAGCACGACTGAAAACACTCCCAAGAGGACTTTCGGACCTGCTTCAAAGTGTCAAAAAAGACAAAATAAATGTATCTGGCAGGCACCTATGCCACTGAGCTGTATCCCCAGCCCCTAAAATACGTGTATTCACAAAAGGAGGGTATTTTGAGGGAGATTAAGGGTGATGTGTCTTTAAATAAAAAATTTTTAAATAAAAATTTTTCACTGTGCTTTTGATCATATGTTATATCCTATGCAAGCATTAGTTGCACACTGCAAAAAGAATGTAGCTCACTGGCAGAGCACTGGCGTGCACAGGGCCTAAGATTCAACCCTTTCCACTAAAGAACAGTGGACTTTCTGAATTCTCCTAAAATGTTAACATTAAACGTATTCAAAGGAGTTTTTTCTTCACCTTGCATTTTCAAACTCAAGTAGACTTATTCAGCATAAAATTTTCTCAGTTCTCTAAAGCATTATGTGTGTTTATTTCAACAGCAGTACAAATGAAATTCCTCATAAAAATAGCACTCATGTAATCCCAGTACTCAGGAGGCTGAGGCAGGAGGATGGTTGTGAGTTTGAGACCAGCCTGGGCTACAAAGTGAGTTCAAGTCCAGCTCAAACTGCATAGTGAAACTGTGTCTCAAAAAGAAAGAAAGAAAGAAAGAAAGAAAGAAAGAAAGAAAGAAAGAAAGAAAGAAAGAAAGAAAGAAAACCACTCCTGCTGGGATAATCAAATTACATCAGGTCTTTTGGTTCTTTCCCATTCTAGCAGAAAATCAACACACACACACACACACACACACACACACACACACAATCACACACACACGATCACACAACCGCACATACACACATAATATTTCAGTATTTTCTCTATAGGTATATTTATAGATACAGACACTTTTTTATCTATAGATATAATCACAGATGCAGTGTGTAGATACATATTTTAAAGAGTTCCATTTGATGAGCTTTGCTATCATGTGCTGACAGATACTACTACTTCATTATTCTAGTACCAACAGCTCAAAATTTAACATCAATTGACTAATCAAGTGATTTGTATTGTCCACCACTAATAATAATTAACTTGATTGATGAATATACATTAAGGGGCTGGGGAAAGTCCTGCTGGTGGGAAACTGTAACCAAGTGGTTGCTGATTCGAACACTACAGTGCACGAAGGGTTTGTTTTCATTTCTCTAAAGTCTGCAAGGCAGAGAATTGCCCACCATCTCCAGAAATGAGGGGAAAAATCTTCCAGTTTTTCACAAGTTGCAAAATGCAGTGACTAATCCTTATAATATGGCATTACACAGTCATGGGAATGACTCCTCCTATCAATAGACTGTTTCCCATTCCCCAGGCTGGACTCGCTTGCCTTTCTGTTTATCTAAGTGACACTTGTTTGAAATGCTGGGTGCTTCTTAGCCCTTTGAGTCACACACTGGTCTGGGAGCCCAGGCTCTGGCACTTTTAGCACCTCATTAATTACTAACTGTAGCAAGGTCCTGCTGTTTTGCAACTTCCCTCCCTTTGTTGGGAAATCACAATCCCTTGCTAGACTCAGGAGGCCGCAGGACCACAGTTATCAGCCAAATGTTCGATTTGGGTGCCTGTGACCAAAGCTGATTATCTTGGGGTCTTGCAATTTCTCTAGATATTCAAACCAGATATGAAAAAAATTTGTTATATCTCTAAAGTTCTTTCAAGTTTAGCACCAGGAGAAATCCAGGAAGCACTTTCTTTACTATTGCATTTGTGTTCGATTAACCACTATTCAGAGAAGTACAGTACAGTCATGGTTAAAGATTCCCGAAGGGTAGGGGATAAAATAGAAAGTAGCCCCCTGGTTTATATAGGCCCAGGAGCTACACCACACCACTTTCAACTTCTTTAGCACTTCTGTCTGACCCTCCCATTCATTGCCTCTCAATCTGTGTTCTGCTCCACTGTCTTTTCTGTGTGTGAATACAAGTCCTGTTCTCCCCTCCAAAAACATGTCTTATTTATATAATTAATTTATTTTTCCTAGACAAGATCTCATTATGCAGTTCAGGCTGGCCTTGAACTCACTTTGGATCCCAGGCTAGCCTCAAATATGCAACAGTTTTCCTGCCTCAGCCTCCCACATGCTGGGATTATAATCATGCACCTCTACCCCAAACCAAAATGTAAATTTTAAACCTTCAAAAGCAAGGACTGTGCTCTCTTATATATTTTATCTGTACTACCTGATAGAACACTTCACATATTTTATGTGTATATGCTTACAGTACATGGTATTTCTTATACTAAAAAACTAAGTAAAATTAGTGATAGTTTTATAAATCAATGTGGAATCTTTATTTATTTATCTATTTATTTATTGCCTTTTTGAGACACGGTTTTGCTATGCAGTTCAGACTGGCCTTGAACTCACTTTGTAGCCCAGGTTGGCCTTGGACTTAGTGATCCTCCTGTCTCAGCCTCTCAGATGCTGAGATTACAGGCCTGCACCACACCCGGCTCCAATGCGGAATCTTAAACACATTCTTAACTTAATCTTTCACACCAACCAGGTAGTCTATTTCAAGACAGCAGATACAGTGAACAAATAAACATAAAAAGGGCTGGGGGTGAGCTCAGCAGTAAGCGCCTGCTTGGCAAGCACAAGGCCATGGGTTCCATCCTTGGTACCAAAAATAAATAGATAAACACATAAAAATAAACATCACCTATGTCAGTCTGAAATGTGTTGTATTTTGTGAATTCACCATTAAAGAAAGTACACATCCTTGAAATCAGTATTCCTCAATCTAAGAATCATGTAAAAGGAATCAAAGATACTTTCCATGATCTGCAGAACACACACTCATTCCCTGTATAATGAATGGCAAGACACTGGGTTAAGCACTCTCATTACCTCTTGTTTTCCCCCCAGCTCTGGTCATCTCCTCTGCAAGGCACCTTTCAGCACCAGGTTTCTTGTAAACAAAGAGATTTAGAGTTGTGGAGAATCACTGGCGGGTCTAGGTGTGGCCGGGGGTGTTGATAGTAAGGCAGGGGTGCGGGCTGTCTGGAGACCTGCCTGCCCCGCTGACCTATCCGGTATCAAGGATCTGTATCGCGCTGCAGTCTCTGCCTTCACTGTCCCTCTCCCTGCTGTCTTAGTCTACCATCTCTGGTCGGCTGATGAGGAATGGGAGGGTGCACATGAAAACGGTTCCCAAGGTCACCAGACAAAAGGAATGGAATCTCACTTGCTTGCTAAATATACAGATGAATAGCCTCCTCCTCTGGAAATTCAGATTTCTGATTCCTTAGATCTCACACCTTGACTCTGGAATTTTTTTTCAAAGACTTTAGGTGATTCTTATCTCTAGGTCCATTTGGGAGAATAAAACAAAGTTTCTCACCCCTGGGGGCACACAAGTTTCCAGGGGAGTGTTTAAATCCTACAGACGCCCCATCACCAGCGTTTGATGCAAAGCTGTTGAAATCCAGCCCATTCTCCAGTGCATTTGAATGCGCTCCGATGCTCATTATCAGGAAGTAGCTTCTCCAACCGTAATGTGCATATGAATCACCTGGGGAAAGTGGTCCTGATGATTAAGTAACTTGTGTGGGCAGCTCTAGGGCGCAGCCTAAAAGTCGGCATTTTTAAGTTTCACTTGTAAGGAGCCAAAAACTCTGAACAACAAGGGTTGGGAATGGAACCGGAAGTGTGGCTAGTGCTTGTTATGCTCCTCACACACGCACACTCACAAGCATATCTTTGGTTACCGTGATGAGCCAGATGGACAGCACGGAGGAGAAGCTTGGGAGTAATCTGCTGACCCACACACATGGAAAAGCTATTCAATAAAGGAGCACGAGGAGGGCCCACAGACAGGGCAGCTAGCTCAGGCCCTGGAACCCGAGCTCTCAGGAGTCCCCGCTGAACGTGAGGGGCGTGTGGAGAGAGTGGCTATTCCACCGGTCTAGGAGAAGAAAGAAAGGGTTTCTACATCAGTCTTCCCTTGGACAGCCGAATTCAACCCCCACACTGCCCTGTTCCAGTAACATCATAAATTTAGGTTTCAGTGGCTTTGCTTAACACTCAGGTCTGCAAAGACTGGGGCTGCGATTGAGCTGGACTCATTCCGTTCATTTCTCCACAGCCTGACAGCGACTGTTTTCCAGTGATCAGAATCACACTGATGTGGCTGCCACACTGCTGCAGGTCTTCATCACACATGTGGACGCCTGAGGACCTGCACCCTTCATGTCATTGGTATTCTCGCTACATTTAGTACATTTATACTTCTGTCCACATGGGCTGACCTCAGCCTGCCCACGGATGGGCAGCGTGGAAGCTGAACCCAAAATAAGAAATGAATAAATTTCATCAGCACAAAATGGAATAATCCATAAATGCACTGCCTTGTTTATTTCAATAGGCTACTATTTTGCTCTTAAGTGTGAATGAAAAGTAAAAATCAAGATCAGTACCGAAGATTCATATGGAGCTCTAGGTAGAAGAACAAATAGGAGTTTCTGTTCCTGAAGTAAATGTAGAAAGATTAGGTCTTCTTTCTAGTGTATCAAAACTCACCTGACCCTAGAAAATAAGAAATACATGAAGTCAGTGGAGAATTATTAAAGATTGAAAATCACAAGAAAATAAATAGATAAACTCATCATTGCTTTAAACTTCACCGAGAGTTCACAGTTCGAATATAATGAGGATCAAACAAGAAGGCATAGTGAAGGTGCTTCCTGAAGGAATGTTAACCAAAAGCAAAGGGGTCAACGAACTACGAAGTGTATAACAACGTTCACCCGTCAGGGACATAGAAAAAGAAAGTGGATTTCTAAATCCACTATAATGAGTGATAAAACACTGAATGCTGAGTGGAACAGTTCCGTTAAAAAGTGTCTTCACTACAAGGAGGAATGAGTTAGCCCCAGTCTTGCCAGAAGGGCCTCAGGCAAACCACTTTATCTTTCCAATCTCAGTTTCCTCCTTTACCAAATAAGATCATCAGCACTGGGGGACAACTGCAAGCACTTCCGCCCTACAATTAGATGAACTTTGCAAGTCAAAGTAGACTAGAACATGGTTGAAGACCCAAGGGTTTATTCACTGCTGGGCCAAGGATGCCTATGGTTTTGAAATTTCAGTCCAGTACGACACTGTGATGTTGTCATTTGAAGGAAGTGAAATTTGTTTAGTGCTTCTGTTTTCTAAATTTGTTCACTGAGAAGAGTTTAATTCTTTGTCTTAGGCTGGTAATTGAACCCAGAGCCTTGCTAGGCAAATGTTCTACCACCGAGCCACGTGGTCAGTTCTGTTTGGTTTTTCAGAGCTTTCGGAAAGTTGACATGAAGGTGTCTCCCCAGGAGCTCTTCTAAGAAGGCAGGCACGTGAGTCTCTTTAAGGACGCTTTAGATGTTCACCTGCCTCGGCTTCAGGTGGCAAGCAGATCTCCTAGGGCAGTCTACTTCGAGCCCATTGGTGAGGACTGCACAAAGTCTTGGGTAAAGGGTTCTGAAACCCCTTCGGTCATCCAGAGCACTGAGGTGGGTGAGGTGGGTGGCTAGAGAGGGCTCATAGAACCTCCATCAAGCATTTGCCAAGTGTGAAAAGTTCAGCTAAAGTACTATCCATAGAGCTGTAAATCATTTCAGAAATAATAAGGGAAAGCTATAACTACACACGCACTCAGAGACAGAGTGATAGGGAAAACCAGTTATATACTAAAACAATTATTTGGAAGAGTAATTATCCTCAAGGCATTTTTATTAGAAATTAGACAAGAATTGAATTTTCTAATGTTATAGTATATATTTTAATCTGTTTCTGCTGCTATACCAAAAAAAGCTTTCAACTGAGTAATTTATGAACAATAGAATGTTATTATTCATAGTTCTGCAGGCTGGGAAGTCCATAGCCAAAGTGCCAGCAGAGTCAGTGTCTGGCAAAGCTTTGGTCTCTGCTTCAAACATGGTATCTTCTTTCTTTGTACTGTTTTATTTTGCTTCGTTATGTAGTTCAAACTCATTATGTAGGCTGGCCTCAAACTCCTAGCAATCCTCCTGCCTCAGGCTCTCGAGTGCTGAGATTACAAGCATGCATCACCACATCTGGCCATAAACTTTAACTTTCTTCTTTCTTTTTCTTTTTGAGACAGGGTCTCACTATGCAGTTCAGGCTGGCCTTGGGCTCATTTTGTAGCCCAAGCTGGTCTTGAACTTGCAATGATCCTCCTGCCTCAGCCTCCCAAATACTGGGATTACAGGCATGTGTGACCACACCCGGCAATTTTAACTTCCTACTGAGGTCTCTGATATACACATTAGCTCTGTTGTGGACTGGAGATAACTCACAGTTCTTTGCAGCACCTCCTATCAAAGAGATAGGCTTTGCAAACCAGGAATGGAGGCTGCTCCTCTGAGTGTCTTTGACCAATAAAATGCAGTGGAAATGACACAGGAGGACCTTCCAGGGCTCTTTAGACCTCATCTCTTCCCAGGAACCTGCGCTCCAAAAATGAAAGCCTCCTGGAGACAAGCTGCCATCTTCACCATCTCAGCTGGCCTGGCTGAATGCGGCATGACGAGGGCTCAGGAGAGGCCAGGATGATAGCCAGTTCACCCATGAAGTCAGGTGAGTCCACAGTGACATTGTAAGCCACTAAGTTTAGGAGTAGTTTGCTGCACTGTGGTACATAACTGATAGAAACCCCGTGGGAAGAAAGCGCTTCGCTTCCTCTTTCTCTTCTCAAATATTCTCACCGAGGCCATCTTACCTACAAATACAATGCAACACTGGAAAAAGTGACAAGTGGTGACCAGCATCCAGAAAGTGGGACCATCAGCCCTCAGAACTGTTTTTTTTTTTTTATTCCTCCTAATGGCTTGCAATTTCCTATATCCAGGATGCACCCTAACAGGCCTATGTGAAATCAAAATATGTTTCCAGAAAGAAACAATGTGGCGGGGGAGAAGGGGGACAGGGTCAGGGTTCACAGTGGGGACCTCTAGCACAGGGAGGGCTGGAGAGTCCATTAGGGGGCACAGCAGGGGACTTCCGGTAAGACTGAGAGACCTTGTCCCAAAGGAAGGGACAGAGAACAGAAGTGGGCAAACACCGGGGAAGGCCAACTCTCATTTCTCTGTTGGCTACTCTAGAGTGACTCAAAGCCTGTAGGAAACAGGAGAAATGAAACATCATTTCTCTCCCATGAGAGGAATCTGCCCATAGTGTAGGGACAGTAAATTGGTCAAATCATTAACCACACACACCCCCACATAGGTATCAACCATTAACAGCATTCCCACCCAGCCACAGACTGGGAACAGGAGGAGGAGGAAGAGGAGGAGGAGGAGGCCTGATAAACCTCGTATGGCTGCCTCCCTAGCAAGCAGGCAGCCAACCGCAACCACTGACCTCCAGGAAATAGGACAGCAGAGCTCAGCCTCCACCTCAGGGTCAGGGCCCCGTCCTCGAAGCGTCCTCCAAGCGAAGGAAGCCTTTGGTATCCACACTGAGACCTACCGGCAGTGCCTCAAGGCCACACATCCAGCTGACCTTCCCGCCACACACGGCGCAGCGTGCTTCTTTCCCTCCTACAGCACATCACGCGGCCCTTATCGCAAGGCACTTACCGCACGGAAGCTTCCATGGTTGATGGGTCTACCTTGCTTATGAGAGCCGTCCTCCCCAGCACAGGTTCCACATTAAGAGCCTTGCATTTCCAGGGCCTAGCTCAGAGCTTGCCACGTGTTCAGTGATCGTTAAAATAAAAGTAGTCATTGACCGAAACTGCATCTGCAATAACAAATGTGAGCCATGAGAGGTAAGTGTAGAGTGGAAAGGGGTTTGAGTTATATTTCATTTTTAAATATAAGTTCTTGGAAGAAGTGTCTCCTAAAACTGCTTGTTGAGTATGCCCTGATGCACTTTCATTTCCATCATTGACTGTGATATTGCTTTTCATCGGAGCACCATTGTAATCCAGTAAGTCATCCTCTCAACATTCTTGCCTTACAGGCTATGTATCAAACTCTGCCTCAGTGTCCAGCCTGTAATTCTGCAGAAAAGGCACCATCGGCAAATATTTGTAGGGTGAGTGGACGGCGAATTGACCATAGAGGCCACCTTTTATTCCCAGTAAAGTATTATGGCTTCCACAGGAAAAAAATAGAGTGCCCATGAAGACATTCCTCAAGTCAGTGCCAGCTTTCATTTGTTTCTGCAGCTCTCTCCTGACTGCCTTGTTTGCTCTGTGCCTGGATCGCCTTGTTTCCAATTTCCTGGCACAGTGTTAGCAGGGATGTTGCATTGCTGTTCGTCCCTCTGATTCTACTTGTTCAGGCTGGCATAGTCCATGTCCTTGCTCTGACACCTGTTGTGTGCCAGCTTCCTGACTTTCCATGCCCGATTCCCTCCTCTCTACCCCACATGGCAGGAGGGCATGGTTAGATCAACACCAGCTGGAAATCAAGTCCTAGCTCCGACACAGCTGTGCCACTTACAGACCTCCCAAGAACTCCTGAAACCTTGCTTTTTGTAAAATGAGTATTTCTGATGGTGGGGACTAGGTAAAAGAAAGTGATAGTGATGTTGAGGAACCCATGGAGTCAGAGGAGCAGGGTGCCATTCTTACTGCCAGGTGCAAAGAGCAAGGGTGCTGAGGGATGGTTTTGCAAATGGCTTGAGCGCTGGAGCCACAGGAAGACCACGGCTTGGCGGACCTGCAGCAGCCCGGGGCACAGCCGCTGCCGCAGTGATGCCAGGCAGAGCAGGGCAGAAGCAGCGCCCCCTTTTCCACGCTCTGAGTTTCTGTAGGAACCCCCTCTGGAAACCAGAGGAAGGGCGCTTCGGTGACTTAGTCTTTGAAGTCAACACCCTGAGGGACAAGAGAGGCAGAGAGAACACATCTTGGGTGTTATTCAAATATCCCTAATGCTTTCTCCAGGAGTTTGAGTGACTTCCTCTCACTTCAGTTTTCTGGGCTGTCAAACAGCATGTTTTAAGATAATGTATAACGAATGCAAATGAGAAAGTTGCTCATTAATATTATCTTCCTGTAACATTCTGTACCATAGTACTCGGTGTTTGAGAGCAATTCCTCAACCAAGAGCTGTGGCCACAGCACACCAGCTTCACTGCTGACCTCTGAGGAGGTTTCTGGAGCCAGGGATGCGGATATCAATCCTTATTTTTATTTTATTGTATTTGTTTGATACTGGGGATCAAACTCATGACTTTGTGCTTGCCAGGCAGGGGCTTTGCTGCTAAGCTATATCCCGGGCCCAATCCTTATTTTAAAAAGGCATGACTAGGAAAAACACAAAGTGAGTTTCTGACTCTGGATACTAAACATGGAAAGCATAACATGAAATGAAAGAAAATTCCTTGCTCAAGAAAGCCCAAATTCTTCCTGCACCTATAAATCTTAACAACAAACCAAGTAAGTGGCATCTCTAAGAGATGTGGGAGTCCTTTTCCCCCTTTTATCAAGGGTTCTGCCCAGAATCCAGGACCCAAAATTCCTTCTTCCTTGGTATCCTAAAGCTCTACATACATAAAGATTAAACTACTCGCCAACTTGTCTTCTTGGACTAAGTCATCTAGGATTCTTATAACGGGTTAGGCATTCCCAGAAAATCAACACATTTATAAGCAGATTTCTAAATCTGGACCCATTCAATTAAACACGGCTCTGCGAGTAAAAGTTGTGATGTCACACAACCAGAAATAGCATTGGCATTTGCAATTACAAGTCTATCTTTCTTTTTTGGGAGATATTGCCATTATTTCTGGAGCTAACAGGGACTTCGGAAATCACTTAGTTGAATTTCCTCATTCTTCAGATGGAAAAACCTGGGAACCAATAAAAACACAGAAAAGGGGGGGTACCCTGGGATCCCGAGACCCCTCAGCTAGTTCCTTTTTACTGCAAAACACAATTCCATTAAAGCTCTGTAATCAGGCACAACTTTGAGGAATTACACTCTATATAGTGAGTATTATTGGACATTCACTTCTTCACTAAGGCCAACAACCAACTGACCTGTGAGAGAAATGTTTTAAAACACAGGCATACCAGACAGTCCACAGTTTTATAAATGTCCCAGAACTTCATCTGGGAGGAAGAACATTCTTTCTTGCTGACAGTAAGTGATCCATCATGGGTCTTAATTTTCTTAATGCTATATAACCATTTAATCACTTTTTAAATGGCCAGAATCGCCCTACGTCCTTTTGCTCTCTTGAAATAGTAGTGTTTCCTCTCCTCACTTCAGTGGCTTTTCAGATCTGTCTGCTCTGTGTTTTGTGGGTGACTTCAGCTGCCTCAGTCACACAGACCCGGCCCAGGGTACCTTGCCTGACTCACTGACTCTCAATGCTTCCAGCTTCCAGCAACCAGAGAGCCCAGCATTTTCAGAATCTGCATACTCGCTCTGTGCTATAATGACTGATGTCAGCCCGGGCTTTGCCAAACTTCTCTCATCACAACTCGTTATAGCCCATTCCGAACCATGGGGCTTGTGCTGCTGCGCTGGAGCCCAAGCCTTTCCACATAGTTGCTGTATGGATTCAACAATATGACAATCATTTTCTTTCCTTAAAGTACCACGGCTGCAATGTATAAAAATAACTTGTTGCTGTTGTCACTGCCTGTTTCGGGGAGGTGGAGGAGAGAGATGTTATAGTAACCACAGTCCATAGAACCCTCTCTTCTTCCCCTAATGAGTCTCCTAGCCTGGGTCTCTTAAACGCCTGCTTATCCAAATTCCGTGGGACTTTTTTTTTTTTTTTTTAAGAAATGCAAGGAGAAACTCTCCACTTCTACTCTGAGCCTATGGCTTTTAACTTGCTTTAGATGTGAGCTCTAAAATACACTGCCCGTTACAGGCTTCTGTGAGTGTTGTTTTCTTTATTGGGTTCTATGTTGCACAAAATAGACCATAACAAGCCTTCTGTAAGCTTCTGGGGCAGATGAAGGAACTTAAGACTCGGCTAGGCAAGTAAACACGCATTTAATAGTGCAGAAACACAGGTCAGAAAAAAGTTATTCTAAAGCAGTGTGGAGAAGAAAGACTCCGCTCCCCATTGGTTTACTGGAACCCTTATGTTCCCTCTGAACACCACCAATTTCTCCACAAGCTGTTCCTGCAAAGCCCACTGCCTAGCGTTTCTTTGCTAGGATGGTTCAGGAACCATAGCCACTCACTGCTGTTTATTTATTTACACCGTCATTCCTGTTCTCTTCCAAACTAATGTATGACTGCAGAACACACGGGAAGAAGTTCGTGTCTCTTTTCATGTTTATTTCCCCAAAGCTGTTCACCAAATTGCTTTTTTTAAATACCCTTTTGCAATCTTTCCCCCTCCAGCTCAAGTAAACCAGATTAAAAAGAAGTCTCTGGAGTCACTGTCAAAGGGAGCCTCTCCCAGCCTTCAAATCCTCCACATTTCAGGGTGCGGACATTCAGGATCTGAGGTGCTAAGCAAGAAGGCAAGGAAAGCTGACGCAGAGAGGCACAGGAAAATAAGAATGTTTTCTTCTTGAGATAATCATTATTGGAATTGTGCGGTTATCTGTGGCTTTCCTGGTTCAAAGTGATAAACTCAAGTTACAACTAGATATTGTGCAACAACAGATGTGGGCACTGCGTGTGCGTGTGTGTGTGTGCACGCACCATGCAAGTGTACTTGGTGGGGTGTTTAGGAGACAGTTCCCCCACAGAAGGAAGAATGTTACAAACGGGAATTCTCACCAGTGAGGCAAAAAATCCAAAGGCAAAGTGATATCCTTCGTTTCTCTTCTAGTTGATAGACTTTCTGCCTTCTTCTACTATCAGGCATAAAGAAAATTATGCCCCCTTTCAAAATTCCACCGCGAATATGCAAAATAATAAATGATGCTCAACTAAGGACTCAGCATCAAAAGGCCAGCCTCTCAGATTTTAATTTTTAGCACCTTGAAAAGAGCTGCACAGTTCAAATCCCCTTCTTCCACATGCAGGCCATCTCACCTGCCCAGTCCTCCAGGCCATCTCATCTCCCCAGTCTTCCTTTAGGGGCCATGAACACACCACTGAAGGACTCCGGGACACAGAATAAGCGGGAGCACTGCAAACTTCCACAAGGAGATGGATAAGGGTGACAACCTGTATTTCTCTCCTGATTTGTTGTCATAAGTGAAAACCATCCTGCAAGTCTTAGTTGTTTGCTACAAGATTTGGGCAATCTCCTAACCCTAAATAAGCCAAGCATAAGAATTAGCAAGGTGTCTGCATCAGGGACTTTTTCAACGTGGCCTCCCACAGGTTTGGTGCTGCATGACCCTGTAGCAAGGCAAAAGTGTGTTGTATTTCTTCAGAGTCTGTTAAATCCATACACACAGGGCAGGTCTAATGCTTTGGGAGCCGGTGACCTTCCACTACTTACTTCTGCAGTGACTACTGACGCTCACGGGCTACTGGAGAAGAGGGGAACTCACCCTGGCTACTACCAGCCGGGCGCGCACCGCTGGCCAGGAGGAGCAGCCCCTGACTCTGTGACCCCAGCGTGGCCCAGAGACCCTTGCTCTCCGCCACCATGGCTCCCTACTTGTGCTAGGGCCAGAAGACTCATGGAACTTCTTGCCCCAAGCAGAGGAAAGCTCTGCACATATTATTCCCAGTTCGCCAGACGAGAAACCAAAAGGCACAGCAGATTGTCTAAGGAACATTGGGAGACGGAGGGAATCAGAAGGAGCTGCACGCGAAGGCGAGCTGGCTACTGAGGGAATCGCCAGAGGGGAGGCGGCATCGCCCAGAGCCGCGGGGAAGTCTGCTTTGGAGGAAGCCGCGGCACAAAGCATTTTCGAGCGGACGGTGCGGAACACACACGCCTCCCTCCGGTCCTCGCCCTCCGAGCAGGTAAAGCGCAGCCTAGATGCCCCGCAGCGCTGGGGGCTCCCTGCGCACCCCGTGCCCAGCACCCGCTGCAGCTGCTCCTGCTGAACGAGAGAGCGAGGAGGGACAGAGAGAAAGAGAGAGCAGCAGCGGAAGGAAGGCCAAGGGACCTGGGAAGGGGTCTGCAACCAGAAACCCTTCGGCGATTCGCCAGAGGGGCGAGGGGCCCGCTGCCCGGGACCAGGCGCCGACTGCAGTGGGGCGCAGGCCCCCGAGAGCAGAGTTCACCCAGCCTGAAGCTGCGACCCGAGGCGGGCTTGAGGACGAGGGAGCACCCCACGCCCTGGGTCCTGGACCCCGCAGCCCAGGCCCCGCGCCCACCTCCTCTCCTGGCCCCAGAGCCCTTCCGAGGGGCTCTCTTGGCCCGCGGGGCCGCGATCGCACACCACACCCCGACCCGGGTCTCCCTGCGGGCCCCGCGGCGCCCGGAGATGCTGCGCCGCGGACCCGGAACCCCGCAGGCGCCTCTCGCCGTCCCTCTGCCAGAGCGCAGCGCCTGTACTTTTCCAGCTCCCTCTTTCCCTCTTGAAATTGAAAGTTATTGAGGTCGCTCGGGGTTGTCGCTCAGCAGTTTCCTTCCCCGCCCCCAGCTCCCCGCCCCCCGCGGCCACCCCTCCCCTCCCCCTCCGCCCCTATGGGGTGCTCCCCGGAGCCCGGCGCAGCACTGCCGCGGCTCGCGCTCGCCCTCGCCGGCCGCAGCTCAGGGTCTCCGCCGCCCTCGGCCATGGCCGCGCCACCCGCGCCCCTGCGCTCCCGGGGCCCCCGCTGAGACCCGGGACCCGCGGCCGCCCGGGATGCGCCCCGAGGCCACCTCTGCTCCTGCGGGGTGACAGCCGCCACCCCCGCGGCGCGGCCGGCCCGCGCAGTGTAAGGAGCTCGCGCGCCCGCGCTCGGCGCCCCCGTCGCCCGCCCGCCCCGTCCGCGCGCCCCAGGACCGCGGCGGAGACGCCCGCAGCCACC
The DNA here is from genome assembly GCA_004027295.1 of Dolichotis patagonum. NCBI lineage: Eukaryota > Metazoa > Chordata > Mammalia > Rodentia > Caviidae > Dolichotis > Dolichotis patagonum. The sequence goes on along the minus strand of PVJX010020566.1, from coordinate 7,643 downwards.
CGGCCCGGCCCGCTCCGTTCCGCCCGGTTCCGCTGCGCTGCGCCGCGCGGGTCGCTCCTGGCGCCTCCGTCCGGCCGGAGACACCGCGCACGCTTAGCAAGCAGTTGGAAGCCGAAGGAGACCGAGAAGGGAAACCTTCCTGGGTTACTATGCACTTGCGACTGCTCCCCTGGTTTTTCATCATCGTGAACTTTATGGAACACATCGGCAGCCAGAACGCCGCCCGGGGACGGCGCCAGCGCAGAAGTAAGTGCGGGGCAGGGCCGGCGCGTCCGCTCCCCCGCCCCGTTCACCTGTCGGGCTCGGGTCGCCCCGCACGCCCTGCGCCCGGTCCGAGCCGCGCCCGTCGGGCCATTTGGCGCCCCCCGGAGAGAGGGCGCTCGGGACTGGGGCGTCGGCGGCGCTCCTCTCCGCCTGCGTCCTGCGGACTCTGGGGTGGGTTGCGGTGGGTGCCTCCCGCCCCACGCGTCACGTCTGGGTCTGGAAAGTCCGAGCCTCGCGTTAGATTCGCTCCAGGGATGGGGGCTTCACTTTGAGGGGGCAGACGGGGACCTCGAGGCCCAGGAGCTGGGACTTTCGGGTCGCGGGGCTCTTCGCCGGGTAGGAAGCGCCCTGGGTGGGCAGGGATGCAGGGGCAAGCGCCTGCGCTGCGGCCGTCCGCGACGCGCGCGAGAGGCGAGGGGCTAGCGGCATCCGAGTCCGCGAGCTCCACGCCGCGGGTCCGTGCGCCCCCGAGCCCCGGAGACTCGGGGATCCCCGTCACCCTCAGCCCATCGCACGTGAACGTCTTTGCCATCCAGCGCTTTGAGAGTGGGTTCGCGAGTGGCGCGCACTCGCGGAGGGTGGTGTCCCCCAGAGCCTCGCGCTCCACAGGCGCAGGGGAAACCGGCTCGTGACAGCTCCCCCGCCGTGGTCCGCAGCCCAAGGCGGAGGTCCGAGCGGTGTGGACCGAGGCGAGAGCGGCGCCTCTTCCCGCTCCGCGCTCCGGCGGGGCGAGACCTCTGCGGACCCGGAGCCCAGGCGGCGCCGGCACCGAGCCCGGGGCGCGGGAGGGGAGCGGGGCGCGGCGGGGCCCGCGGTCGCCTTGGCAGCTTGGAGCGCGGCGCTGCTGGTCCCAGGCGGATCCCCAGAGTCCGGCCCGCAGAGCCCCTCCGGGCAGCAGCGGGAGGACACAGCCCGGGCTTGTGCGCCGTGGAAATTTGGTAATCGCTCCCCGGCCGCAGTTCGTCTCTGCCCTGCCCCTGGGCTCGAGGGTCCCCTGAAAGCTGCCTTTGTGCCTCGGGCTCAGCCAGACAAGGTCCGATTCACCTGAAAATAGCCTTGAAAGCCGTGGCTGGGTCCGAGCGCCAGGGGCCCCGGCCCGGCCTCCCCGCCCGGAGGATCGCGGCGCGGGGTGCAGCAGGGCCTGCGCTGAACCCGACAGGGCGTCCGCTTTATTATTCTTGGCCTCCGAATAGTTCGTATCCTGGTGACTCTGCCGCCCGCTCCGAGCTGCTAGGGCGCGGGCGCCTTGCGCACCTCGACTCCTGTCTTGGCGCCGGTGGTCGGGGAGTCGCGCCTTGGAGCCACTGGGGAAACCGAGGCCAGGGCGCGCGCAGCCTGTTGCTTGCCATTGGCTCTTCAGCCATGGCCCGTCTGGGGTGCGAGCCCACTCCCACCGGGGACCCCTTCCCAGCTCACGCCTGCCCCGGTCGGGCGGGATCCCGAGTGGCTCGCGTCCGGGTTTCTGGGTCTGTGGCCCCTTCAGAAAGCAAAGCGGCCACCCTTGTGTCCCGTCTTCCGCGGCGAGGAGGAGCGGGGTGCAGCTGGGAGCTGGGTGCAGGGGCTGGGGCGCAGCCGGCCCGAGGGCGCCCACCGTCTCAAGGCCAAGTGCGAGGCGCCCTCTGGCTGCGCCGCGGAGGGCGGAGGAGGGGTGAGGGTGGGCGGGCGGAAAGGGGCTCGGAGCGAGAGGATCCAGCGGCGGGGGCCGTCCCAGGGCGAGGCCCGCGCGCCTCCGCACTGGAGCCTGCGTTCGCGGCTTGGCTTGCAGCGCAATCCTGGGAGAGGGGCGACCCCTGGCGTCCCCCGAGGAGACCGCGGAGCGCACTTGGCAGGTGCGCCCCGTTCTGCCCGGCTGGAAGAGAAGGGCGGAGGGAGGCTTGGCCACAGGGTGCCCGCCAGGCACTAGGGCCATTTCCTTGGAAATAGCTAAAAAAGAGGGAACTAAAAAAACCTCCTATCTAGTAAGAACCGAATAAAATTATATTAAATTATATTGTATTAAAATAAGATGGTGATCAAACGTATTTTTAAAAGCGGCCAGCGATCCTATTTTGTCCTACAATAGGTAGCTAAGGTGAATGCTTCCGAGTCTCTTTTGGCTTAGAGATAATTTCACATTTCTAAATCTTTAAAAAGCACCACAAAAAACAAAGGTACAAATCGAAGATGGAAGGACAGTGATGAAATTTTCTTTTCTAATGGGGCCTTGAATGTTTTAGTAACAGGGTTTACTGCTACTGAGAGCCCGGAGCACCAAGACCGGGAAACGGCTCGTAAAGGCGCGTCTGAGTCCTTAAAACACACTTCTGCTTCCCGTAACATACTCTTATTTAATTACTTTCTACTGTATTACAAACTAGTGTTTCCATTTAGGAAAGAAAAGAGGAGTCTGAACCTATCTAGTTAGAGTTGAATAAATGCATAATGACATTTTCTCTATTCGGACTGGTAAACAGTTCTTAGAGACAAAATACTGAACGTCTTGAAGATAAAAATTAAATGTAGTCCTTATTGAAAAACCTCACCCATCAGTGTTTTTGGAGGTAAACCTTAGCTTTAAGTATAGGATGCAAAATCAAGAAGCCTGGACCAGTTTTAAACTCATGTCCAGTGTTCTAATAGTTTAAAATTCATCTGTGATGAAACAATAATAGTTATAGTAATAATAACACCTTACTAGTGCATCACATTTCCCCTTGGATTCTGTGCCTGGGCCCCCAAATAGTCACTCAGAATGTACAGGCAATTATTAAGGTCTCTGTCTGACAGAGAAAGGCTCTGAGGAACAGGAGGGAAATGGCCCACACAAAGCCCTACAGCCAGTCAGCGGCACCTGTTCTCTTCCATAAGCTTTACGATTAATTAGTGACACATTTATACTGTGTGTTGACCCGTGTTATAGACAGCGCGCTTATTAGGTAATAAAATAATTGAGGAATAAATCTGATATTCTGTAAACCGTCATTTTTCCAAATGTTTAGAGAACAGCTGTTCTGCTGGAAAGTGTTTTTTGTTGGTTTGTGGTGGTTGTTGTTGTTTGAGACAGGGTCTTACTATGCAGTTCAGGCTGGACTTGAGCACACTTTGTAGCCTAGGCTGGTCTCAAACTCAATGATCCTCTTGTCTCAGCCTCCTGTGTGCTGGGATTATAGGTGCGCGTCACCACGCCCAGCTCTGCTGGAAAATTTTGAGCTGATATTGATACACATTATATAATGTTGACCAGTGTTAAAGAATTAAATACATAATAGTTATAGTGAAGGTTGCTAAATAAAATAATACTATTTGACGATCCAGAAGACTGTGCAGGTTCATGCTGTGCCAGAAAGTTTGTTAGAAACAGTAAATAACCAATTAGTACCTTTTTTATTTGTTGCCATCTATATTTGGTTTTTTTGTTCAAAGTCTACGTAAATGCAGGTGTTAAGATGTCATTGTATGTGTGATAATTATAATGTATCTCATTGCATAATCTATAAAATGATTTGAAGTTTTTCAAAAAGAATTCTGAAAAAAAGAAGGCAAGAATATAAATAAAATAATTTTCATGGCAATAAAATAAAAACAAACTTAACTAGAATATATTGGTAATTGCTTTTGATAATGCTTCAGATTCTGAGTCCTTCTTTGAGGTCTGAATACCTTGCTTGGTGATTATATTGCTAGTATTGGAAAATAACTGATGAAATTGAAAAGTGTAATATTAATTCTGAATGCAATTTGACTTGGATATTGTCTACAATACAATTTTCCATCTGTCTACGTTTGTCCACCAGATTACCTCGTTTTTGAGAAAAACATTCTACAGACACAGACATGAGCAAACTTTGCTAGAAAATGTGTATTCTGTGACATATCATGTAATATCATACATCAAAGAAAAATTCAAACTCATGGCAGTAATGCAAAGTCTAAATACAGCAAAAATCATTTATATTTGTGGATTTTAATTAACATATCATTACACTCTCAAGGTTGTCTCCTAAAGTATTTTGTTATACTATTTTAATTGTTTGCTTATTACTTCAATAAGATTTTACTAACCACCTTAGAAATGGTAGTTTTGTAATACCGTCATTTTAGTGCTGAGTTAATCTAACTAGGAGTATAAGAATGAGTGTGAAAGTCATTTACTGTTGTTATTTTATTATTCTTTTAAGCATAAAACATGAATGGTGTTTCAACTTTTAAGTTGATAAGCTTTGCTAAATCATTTCTCCACTAAAGATTTTCCTAGTATTTAATATTCTACAAATTAGCTCCCCAGAAAGCAATGAATGGAAATTACGACATATTATAAAATTCAACTTTCAAGCTATCATGGGGAAATGGACTGAGTTTCCCCTACTACAGAATGAGTTTTTTAGCTATTCGATCATTTTAGGTGATTAGAATCGGGGCAGAGCTCCCAGATTGCTACTAAAATGTCTAAAATATTTCCTAGTGAATTATCTTTTCTAGATGCAGTGGTTCTTTTCAATCCACTATATTATACAGTTGTCAGAACCTCTTGTAGAGGTGAAAACCAAAAGACACCTATGCAATTATAACACTGAACCATCAAAAAGTAAAAACCTCTATTATATAGTGATTTACTAAATGGTCTTTCCCCCTGTATCTCAACCAAAAATAATTTTCATTTTAAAACATTCCTCTAATTCTCTTTCCACTGTCTCACTGCTCACTCACACATCCCATTCCCAGCCCCTAAAATAATCCTTTTCCAAGTAGCAAATTCTTGGAATGCCACTGCAGTGGATATTGTGTTTCCTGAAATGTAAGAGTCAACTTTGGTTACTATTAGGAAAATATCATTCAGTTTGGGGAACATGGTAAAGATCATGCAAGACAGTGTGTTGAAATTGCGTGTTTGACTTGGTCAGGGTGATTTCTTCTAACAGTGTGTTATACACTGGCAATTCTTTCAGAAATGAGAATTCAAAAAACAATATTGCGTTGTAAATTACATAGGTGTATTTTGCCTTGCTCCTGATTTTGAGGGGGAAATGTAGATTGCTTTCTTTGTTGTCATATTTTTTCAAAAGGATTAACAGGATGAAATTACTTCTAAATTTACCCTCTGTTGGATGACAGAGGTAAATTTGAAATATGTTACAATTTATACCTTAATTAAATATGTAATGTGTAAAGTGTACACTTATGAAAGGTGCTACCTATACTTTGTATTTATTTCATTCCATCATAGTTTTTCACTCAGGAATATTGCTAGCACTTCAGTGAAATTAGTCATCTAGAAGTGCTAAGAATAATGGAATGAATGAGCCATTGCCCAGGATTTTGGGTAGCCTGAGAATGATAAATACCCACATGTTAGTGTCAAGAAATCTCCTTTTCTGCCTTTAAAATTTTAACAACAGGAAACTAAGCCAAATACCCAAAATCTTTCCATATGTGATACAGTTTCAATAATTGAAAAATTCATTTATGCTTAAAAGAATAATAAAATAACAACAGTAAATCACTTTCACACTCATTCTTATATCCTAGTTAGAGTAACTCGGCACTCATGTAAGTATACAGTACTGTATACTTGCAGGTCCCCTTGTCTGATAGAGCATTTCCTCATGTGTAGTCTTGGCAAGGGCATAGTTGTAATCACTAAACTTCAAAAGTACGATTACTCAGTTAGATTTAATAGCTTATAACTGTCTTTATATTTTATGCTAAACTGTATTCTTCAAAGCACTATCTTATTAGTTTTCCATGTGACCTTTGAGAATTCGGTGACTAGCAAGTATGGCGAGTTTGTAACAGAGACAGATTTTAGAAGAGTAAAAACCCAGTGTACAGTGGGAAGAGACCACAGAGATGCTGACCATGGGGCTGCAGGTCTCGCGCTGCTTCTGACTCTGGGAAACCCAGGTGAATCACCTTGCCATGGTTGGCTATATTTATAAAGCCACACAAGGAGACTGATCAAAAATTGACATCAAAGCCACCCCAATAACCTCCTGAACTTTGCAATCTTTTGGTATGATAATATAAAGAATGAGCAGAGTGTTAAATAGTCCTTATAAGCAAATAAGCTTCTCCAACTAAGTTTTTCAGGCAAAGGTTAAGAATGAAAACACATGTAAGCATTCGTTTATTATAAGGAAGTTTATGGGGTGAGATTTATCATGTAGTGATGCACTAATGAATAACTCATAAAACTGGAGGATGACTTAACTGTACCGTCTCATTCACCATGTCTCATGTCTGAAAATCATAACTATGGCATCAGTCAGCACACGCAGTCTACATCAGGTCCATTTCCTACTTGGGTTTAGAGTCCCGAGGACTGGGCTTGTGATACCCAGCAGAGCCAGGCTTCCTGGCGTCCCCTCCATGGCAGGCTTTCAGAGGTGACGTGAGCTGAAAAGGAAAAGCCAATTCTGAGAGTCCAGCTCTGAGGCAGTGAGGCCTGAGCTAAGACAGTGAGCGACTGAACGGGAGGATGTGTACACTGCAGAGGGCTTCTGACTGAATCAGTGACTCTTGGCAATTAATTGGATGTGAAAAAGAAAGAGAAAGGAGGTCATCCCTGGCACCTTGAAGCACAAAGGCCTGGGTGGTAGTGAGTGGAAAACTGAGGGACAAATCTGAAGACTGGAAGGAAAGTACAAGTAGGTTTGGTGGAAAACTTATTTTGCTTTTGAAACTTCTTTAAAGGGCCAGTAGGACATTTAGGAAGTCAAAACTCGTTTCAGAGGACTGAAACCAAGAACTTTAGAGCCACTCCCATAAAGATGATCTGGTATATGAGACAAATGTAGTGATGCCTTGTTTATTATCACCAGCAGTGTTTGCACGGCCAATATTAAGACTCATTCTTTTGTGATAGCATCAATTTAGATGAATGACATTAAAGCACTTTCATGCAATTAAGGAGTCTAATGTATCATTTGTAACTGGTTTCTCAGTTGTGTGGCACTCTTATGTAAGGTAATGATATCTGATATCATGAGCTGTGGTCGTAGGCTGTCAAATATATCAGCTGAAGGCTGTACTTGGAAACACATTATCTATGGAACTATGTTACTTTTCCACAGAGCACTGAAAAAATATTACAACAAAAAAGTATTTTTTTTTTTGAGACAGAGTTTCACTATGCATTCAGGCTGGCCTTGAGCTCACTTTGTAGCCCAGGCTGGTCTTGAACTTGCAGCTATCCTCCTGACTCAGCCTCCAGAGTGCTGGGATTACAGGCATGCCAACATGCCTGGTCAAAAAAAAAAAGTAATTTTTTTTCTTTCTTTCTTTTTTTTTTTTGGTACCAGGGATCGAACTCATGACCTGTACTTGCCAGGCAGGTGCTTATGCCGCTGAGCTAAATCCCCAGCAGTAAGTTTTTATAAAGTGTAAAAATCATTTTTAGAATC
>PVJX010020565.1:0-33166 GCA_004027295.1 Dolichotis patagonum | reverse complement strand
CTGTCCACCTACCTCTTGATGCCCTTGCCTTTTTTGCTGCTGTTGTTGGTTTTGTACATGTTTGCAGTGATAATGTTTACACCCCTTGTATGAAGTTGTTTCCTGTATGTAACACATCTTTCTCTGTCTTAGTTACTTTGTATTCATTGCTGAGACAAAATACCTGATGCCCAAAGTTGGGAAAGGAAAGGTTTATTTCTTACAGTTTTTGGAGGTTTCAGTTGGCTCCAAGGCAGGGTGGCATGGTGGGGCCACAGTTCATGGTGGCTGCAAACAGCAAGCTGGAAACCAGCAAAAGAGAGAGACAAACCTTCTTCTTGTCATTATATCACATCCTGGTTCCACCCTCTAGGAGGGTGTAGCACTGACACCACCAATCCAAGCACTAGACAATGGACCAATCACAAATGCACAATGCAAATACATGAGGCCTGGGGGCCACCCACATAAACCATGACATTCCACCTCTGGCCCCTAGGGACTCATGTATTACCTTTATATAAAAGACATTTAGTCCATCTCCAAGAGCTTCCAAAGTCCTAACATTTTCAGCTTTGCTGAGAATTCCAAGTCCCAAGTCCCTTCCAATATCTATGGCAAACTCTTAACTGTAACCCCCTGTACAAGTGAAACAAGGTTAAACATTTCTGAAATGCAAAGGCACAAAATAAACATTACCATTCCAAAAGTTACAAATGGGGGAATATAAAGCATTGGAAACAAGGCAAGTCCAACATCCAGCAGGGCAAACATTAAGTCCTAGAGTTCCATGCTCAGCATTTGAAGCAATCTAGATGCAAGCTCCAAAAGCTTGGGTGATTCCACCCCAGGGCACTTCCAGGGATTTCAGCTCCTGCAGCTTTTCTCTCTCTCTCTCTCTCTCTCTCTCTCTCTCTCTCTCTCTCTCTCTCTCTTTTTGTCTTCAAATATCTTTGTTTATTTTTTTTATTTAAAGGAAAGGAAAAAGAAAAAAAACAAACAAAAAAGAAAGAGGATAGCAAAAATACAGAATTCAAAAGAGGAAAGAAAAGAAAAAGAACAACAAGCACAACAAAAACAAAAACAAAAACACTAAGAAATCGCCACTTGATAAGTTACATACCGTCATCATTTGAAATAGGTGTTCAAGTTGCAAAGTTAAAACATACAAAGTACACATTCAAACAATGAGCCTATTAATGGTTCTGCTCAACATTCTAACAAAAACAGTAATACGGACATCTATCTTACACACTTAAACACACATGCAGTTATATCCTTTAGAGCACTTTCTTTTCCTCTCTTTTTTACAGTAGCAATTACACCATTTGGGTTTCATTACTCCTACAGTTTTTATTAATTTTTACACTAGAGAAACAATGTGATATTTATAAACACGACTCTTATTTATTTCACTAATGAGGATAGTCTTAAGTTGTCCCCATTTCCCTATGAAGGACTCAAGATCATCCTTTTTATAGCTGAGTAATATCCCATTGTATAAAAATACATCATCTTTTTCATCACTCTGCAGTTGATGGGCATGTTGGTTGTTTCCAAGATTTAGCTATTACAAATTGTGCTGCTATGAACATGGGTGCACATATATCACTGTGATATGAACTTTTCAGTTTCTCTGGGAAAATACCCAGGAGGGGACTAGCTGGGTTGAATGGAGCTTCCACTCCTAGTCTTCTGAGAGTTCTCCATGTTGATTTCCATAGTGGTTGAACCAGTCTACACTCCCACCAACAGTGGAGCAGTGTTCCTTTTTCCCCACAGCCTCGCCAACATTTATTATCAGTTGATTTCTTAATGGCAGCTATTCGTTCCAGTGTGAGATGATATCTCAATGTTGTTTTAATTTGCATTTCTCGAATGACCAGTGATGGTGAACATTTCTTCATGTATTTGTTCGCCATTTGTATATCTTCATCTGAGAACTGTGTGTTCATCTCAGCTGACCATTTTTGGAGAGGGTCTTTGAATTTGGATGGCATGATGTTTTCCAATTCATTATATGTTCTTGATATAAGTCCTTTGTCTGAGGGGTTGCTGGTTAAAATTCATTCCTAATTCTGTGGGTTTTCTTTTCACTCTGATGATGATTTCTTTTGAAGTGCAGAAACTTTTCAATAATATGAGATCCCAGTTGTTGATTCTCTGAAGTGTTTCCCGTGCAGTTTGTGTTTTGTTCATGAATTCTCTGCCTACTCCTATGTCTCCAAGATTTCTACCTACCTTATCTTCTAGTAGATTTAGTGTTTCTATTTTAATGTTTAGGTCTTTGATCCATTTAGACTTTAGTTTTGTGCATGGTGATAGGCATGGATCTAGTTTCAGTCTTCTACATGTGGAGAGCCAATTTTTCCAACACCATTTATTAAATAGTCAAGACTTCCTCCAATGAACATGTTTAGCCCCTTTGTCAAATATCAGGTGGCTGAGTGTCTTTGTACCTATATTTGTATCTTTTAATCTGTTCCATTGATCCTCAGGTCTATTTCTTTGCCAGTACCATGTTGATTTTATCACAGTGGCTTTGTAGTACAGTTTCAAGTCAGGAATTGAGATGCCTCCTGCCTTGCCTTTATTGCCCAGAATTGCCTTTGCTATTCTAGGTTTCTTCTGGTTCCAAATGAATTTTAGGAATGTTTTCTCTAGATCTGTGAGGTATGTCAATGGTATTTTTATTGGGATTGCCTAAATCTGTATAACAGTTTTGGGAGTATGGCCATTTTCACAATGTTGGTTCTTCCTAGCCAAGAGCATGGAACATCTTTCCATTTTCTAATATGCTCTTCAATCTCCTTTTTTAGCATATTATAATTTTTAGTATATAGGTCTTTTACAATTTTAGTTAGGTTGATTCCTAAGTACTTCATTTCTTTAGATGTTGTTGTGAAGGGCGATATTTCCATAATTTCTCTCTTGATGAGGTTCTTGTTTGTGTACAGGAATGGTATTGATTTTTGAGCACTGACTTTGTATCCAGCTACACTGCTGAATTTGTTTATTACCTCTAGTAGTCTTTTAATGGAATTTTTCGGTTCTTCTATATAGAGTATCCTGTCATCTGCAAACAGTGATAATTTAAATTCTTCCTTTCCTATCTTTATTTCTTTTATTTCTTTCTCTTGTCTGATTGCCCTGGCTAGTGTTTCCAGAACTATATTGAATAGGAGTGTTGATAGTGGACATCCTTGTCTTGTTCCTGATTTTAAAGTGAAAGCTTTTAGTTTTTGTCCATTTAGTATAATATTGGCTGTTGGTTTGTCTCAGATGGCCTTTATAAGGTTGAGGTAGACACAGTGTATTCCGATTTTCTGAAGGGTTTTTATCATAAACAAGTGTTGGACCTTATCAAAAACTTTTTCTGCATCTATTGAGATGACCATGTGGTTTTTGTTTTTGGCTCTGTTGATGTGGTATATTACATTTATTGAATTGCATATGTTAAACCATCCCTGCATTACTGGAATTAACCCCACTTGGTCATGATGTATAATCTTCTTGATGATTTGCTGCATTCTATTTGCTAATATTTTGTTGAGAATCTTTGCATCTATGTTCATTAGTGAGATTGGCCTATAGTTCTCCTTTTTGGTTGGGTCTCCATCTGGTTTTGGTATCAGAGTAATACTTGCCTCCAGGAATGATTTAGGGAGGATTCCTTTCTTTTCAATTTCATTGAAGAGTTTAAGGAGTGTTAGTATCAAATCTTCTCTAAATTTCTTATAGAATTTAGCTGTGAATCCATCAGGACCTGGGCTTTTCTTTGTTGGTAAGTTTTTTATTACATTTTCAATTTCAATAGTTGATATTGGGTTATTCAAAATTGCTATATCTTCTTGGATGAGCTTTGGTAGTTCATATGTTTCTAGAAATCTGTCCATTTCCTCTGTGTTTTCTTCTCTATGTGAGTAGAGATTTTCAAAGTAGGTGTTTATGATGTTTTGAATTTCTATGGGATCTATAGTAATTTCTCCCTTTTTGGTCCTTATTGCATGAATTTTGGTTCTTTCTTTCTTTTTCTTTATAAGGTTAGCTAGAGGTTTGTCAATTTTGTTTATTCTCTCAAAAATCCAGCTTTTTGATTCATTAATTCTTTGTATTGTTTTTTTAGTTTCAATTGCATTTATTTCTGCTCTAATATTTACAATTTCCTCTCTTCTATGAGCTTTAGATTTAACTTGCTCTTCTTTTTCTAGAAGCTTGAGATGCAGCATTAGATTGTTTATTTGTGCTCATTCTGTTTTCTTGATATAACAGTTTATTGCTATATATTTCCCTCTTAAGACTGCTTTCATTGCATCCCACAGATTACAATAGATTGTTTCTGCATTTTCATTGAATTGTAGGTACTGCTTTATTTCTTCTTTAATTTCATCTGTAGCCCACTGGTTGTTCAAAAGGTTGTTATTTAATTTCCAAGTATTTATGCCCATTTTGCAGTTTCTTTTGCCATTAATTTTCAATTTCAGTGCACTATGGTCAGATAGTATGCATGGGACAATCTCAATACCTTTGAATTTACTTAAGAATGCTTTATGGGATAATATATGGTCTATTTTGGAGAATGTCCCATGGGCAGCAGAGAAGAAGGTGTATTCTGATGTGGTTGGGTGGAACACTCTGTAAACATCAACTAAGTCCAATTGCTCACAGGTATGATGCAGTTCTATTATTTCTTTGCTAATTTTTTGCCTAGTTGATCTATCTCTTTGTGACAGTGGGCTGTTAAGGTCACCTGTAATAATTGTGTTCTTGTGTTTTTGGTTTTTCATGTCTTTTAGTATCTGTCTTATGTAGTTGGGTGCTCCTGTGTTTGGTGCATATATATTTATAATTGTTAGTTCTTGCTCTTGAATTTTTCCACTTACGAGTATGTAGTGACCTTCTTTGTCTCTTTTAATCATTTTAGGTTTGAAGTTCACATTGTCTGCAAATAGAATAGTTACCCCTGCTTTTTTCTGGATTCCTGTTGAATGAAATACTGTTTTCCATCCTTTGACTTTTAATCTATGAGTTTCTTTTTGAGTCAGATGCGTTTCTTGTATACAGCATATTGTGGGATCCTGTTTTTTGATCCATTCTGTCAGCCTGTTTCTTTTGATATGTGAATTGAGCCCATTTACATTTATAGATATCAGTGATAAGTATTGGCTTGACTTTACCATGTTGTGTTACTGTTATCCCATTTCCTGCCTTTCTCCCTTGTTTACTTTCTTGTCCAGCCTGGTGATTTCTTTCTGTTGTTGCTCTGGAGATTGTGGTCATTTTTATCTCTATCTAGCATGTCCTTCAGCACTCCTTCTAAGGTTGGTTTGGTGGATATGAATTTCTTTAGTTGGTCTTTGTCATGGAAGTATCTTTCTTCTCCATTAAATTTGAAAGACAGTTTTGCTGGGTATGTCAGTCTGGGTTGAAAGTTGTTTTCTTTTAGGGCTTGAAATACTTCACTCCAAGCTTGTCCTAACCTGAAGGTTTGTGCTGAGAAGTCTGCTGTGATTCTAATAGGCTTTCCTTGATAGATGAGTTGTGTCTTTTCTCTAACAGCTTTTAGTATTCTGTTTTTATTCTGTATGTCTGAGATCTTAATAATTATATGTCTGGGTGTAGGTTTATGTTGGTTATGACTGTATGGCATTCTATATGCCTCACTTATTTGTAAATCTGATTTTCTCCCCATGTTTGGGAAATTTTCTGACATTTCTGTGAACAGCTTAGGTATATCCTTTGCATTATGTCCTACCTCCTCACTAATGCCTATTACTCTAATATTGTTTCTCCTGGCATCATCTTGTAGTTGTTGGATTGTCATTTAATGCTGCTTTGTTGTTTTTATAAGTTCTGCCCTTTCAAGATCGCTATCGGCAATCCTGTCCTCAAGGTCCAAAATTCTATCCTCAGCTTCATTTAAATGGCTTTGCAGGCTTTCAATGCAATTTTTTGTTTCTTGCATATCTCTTTCAATTTTTTTCATAGATTCTGCTTGTTTTCTGCATTGTTCATTCAAAGTTTCAATCAATTTCCCATGCTCCTGTAGTTTTTTTATCTATTTCTTCTCTAGCTATGTTGAGCAGCTCATTTACTAAGGTTGATACATTTGTCTTTACATAAGACACTATTTCTAATTTGATTTCTTCCATAGCCTCATGGATTTGTTTCTTTGCTTCATTTGTTATCTTTTCAGAGATTTCTGTTGTATGACTTTTAAGGTCCTCTATTTCATTATCACCTGCACTTGATCCTGATGGACTAGATGTTTGGGATTCCATTTTGCCTTTTCGTTTAGTCATTTTCACCTTTTGGGTGAATTTCTGGTCTTTCTATTTCAACAGACACAACTTTCTGCAATGTGTGTTTCAGGGTTATACTGTGTGGTTGATGTTCGTCAAATTGCTGAGTACCACAGTGAAGAAGGGATCCCATCTCCTGAATTTCTCCTATGATGCCACACTGACTGAAGCCTGATGAGGTCTTCTGTTTGGGTGAGGGGTTCCTAAACCTCTCATCAAGCCAGCATGGTAGTCCACTGTAGTCCAATGTTCCTGGTGGAAGGGCGCATCCAGCAGATGTGGTCCCAATGAGCTCAGTCCTGTGGCAGGCTTCCTAGATGTTCCTGCAGAAGGGGGGGGCGGCAGCAGCAGTCCCAGGCACCTCAGGCCCTCTGCCACTGGTATGTGCAATGTTCCCAGTCCCAAACAGCCCAGGCAAAGCTGCTAGTCTCTGTGAAGTTCCCAGTCCCAAACAGACCAGGCCAAGATGCTGGTCTCTGCGAGGTTGCGTATGAGTGAAGGGTGGGCCTACCAGACCCAAACAGCACAGGTGGAGCTGCTGGTCTGTGCCCAGTTCCCAGTCCCAAAACACCAGGCTGAGCTGCCGGTCTCTGGGAGGTTCCCAGTCCCAAACAGCCAGGCTGAGCTGCTGGTCTCCGGGAGGTTCCCTGCAGGTGAACAGCGGGCCTACAGGTCCCAAAACAGTCAGGCCAAGATGCCAGTCTCTGCAAAGTTCCCCTCCCGCAGCTTTTCTTTCAAACCCTCTCTGCTCAGTTTTTGCAGCTTTCCTTGGATAATCCATGTTCTTGGATTTTCCAAACTTCTGGGGTCTCCATTGCACCTTTGGCTTCACACTTACATCTTTACATATTGCCCTCTCAGGGGCACACTGCTTGGCCTCCCAGGCCCTTTGCAATCGAGGTGGAAGCCTTCGTACCCTCAGAATTTGTGCATTTTTCTTGCACCTAAAATCAGCACCATGTGTATGCCTCCAAGGTCTGCTGCCAGCTGGAGCAGTAGCCAGGCTTTTCTCTCTCTTGCCTATAGGGGTCAATTGCCTAGATCGCTGGGCTCTGTGAACTCAATTGTGAAGAAAAGCTTTTCTATGTTGCCGCCATTCTGGAACTTCATGTGGCTGCTGCCACTCTGGAACCTCATGTGGCCTCCCATGCCATTCTGGAGCATAGTGCTCTGAAGCTTTCTCATCTGAGAAAATTCCTTCACTTTTGCAGTTTGGAGGCTACAAAGGGTGGAGACCCACTGCTTCTTGGGATGCCTGGTGGCCATCTTCCTTATCTCTCTGTTTCTTCTCAGCAATCAAAGTCTCCTCACTATCTTTACAATCCACAGCTTTACTGGAGTTTTCCTTCTGGCAAAACTCACAGTATTTTAAATTATCCTGCTGGGCTCTTTGCTCTTGATTTGCAACATAGATCTGGCTAAAAGCCCCCAACAATAGCCATGCCACAGCCTCAATGTTTGACTGCCTTGAAATTTCCTTTGCCAGATTATTCAGTCCATTACCCTTAATCTCAGTCTCAGGCAAAGTCTCTGCACATGAGCAAAATGCAGACAAACTTTCTGCCAAGCCATAACACACATCATAGCGAGTCCAACAACCAATGCAGTCCTCCTTCCCAGCAGAAACCTCCCAAGCCTGGCCTTTACTATCAGGCTTTCTATCAGCCTTCTGGTCTCCTGAGCTCTGACCAGCATTTCCTCTACAGAACAGCCTCAGTGCATCCTAGCAACATGTCTGAACCTTTCCAAACTCTGCTCACAAGCCATTTCCAAAGCCTCTCAAAAAACATGTTCAGGTATAGTCACAGCAATGACCCTACTCTCGGTATCAAATTCTGTCTTAGTTAGTTTTATTCATTGCTGAGACAAAATACCTGATGCCCAAAGTTGGGAAAGGAAAGGTTTATTTCTTACAGTTTTGTAGGTTTCAGTCCATACTCAGTTGGCTCCAAGGCAGGGTGGCATGGCGGGGCCGCAGTCCATGGTGGCTGCAAACAGCAAGCTGGAAACAGGCAAAAGAGAGAGACACACCTTCTTCCTGCCATTACATTACATCCTGGCTCCACCTCCTAGGAGGGTGTAGCACTGACACCACCAATCCAAGCACTAGACAATGAACCAGTCACAAATGTACAATGGAAATACATGTGGCCTGGGGGCCACTGACATAAACCATGCCACTCTCATTCCCTTTTGTTCTCTTTTCTTCCCCCCTCCATTTCTTTACACCTTTCTCAGTTGAGAAAGATCTCTCTCCCTATTTCCTATTCTCTTTTATTTTGATTTTTAATTATATTTTGGATTTCCTATAGAAGAGAAACCAACCATTACAATATGTAAGTTGTGTCCAGTTTATTTCACTTAGCATCGTGTTTCAGTGTGGCCACTGTCAACTGTGGCCACTGTCAGCTATGTTCGCTGTAGCCACTGCTCATTACATTTCCACTTGCTTTAATTAATGCTATTTTCTGGAAGTATGCTGCAGTCTTCCCTGATAATGAAAACCTGTGCATTTACTTTGTCATTTTTCAATATTTGTTTTGATTTTTTTCTATCTACCTCATTAGCTTTTCATAAGCTTTTTTTGTAAGGCATTCAAAATTTTTGACCTTTTACACTGTGATATTTACCTTATTTTATTAGTTACATATTTTTTAAACAAGATCTTAGTGGTTTGTAAATATTTTCTCCTAGTATCTAGCTTGTCCTTACATATGCTTATTTAATTTTTATTTTTTGGAATTATTTTAAATATACATAAGACTATAGACAAGCATCCAGCCAGAATCAGCTAGTATCTATTGTATATCTTTTCATTTCTGTATTTCACTTCATTTTTGGTTTCTCACCTTTAGTAGGATGAATATGAATGTCAAAAACTTACACATACAATTATGGTTTGGTCATTTTCCCATCTTTAAGAAAATTTTTAGTTAGATAATGTTCTATTCTTTAATGCATGCGTATTAGTTTTTGGTATGACGTGTATCTAGATGTTCCCCTAAAGCCTCATGTGGCCATAGATGGAGCTTGTCAGAGGTGATTGTATTTTAGGTGTGTGATGCTGGGATCAACGATCTGATGCTGGATTGATTCATGGTGCAATGCTAGAATTAGGGCTGCCCCAAAGCTATGGCATCTGTGTCTGTGCTTTCTCCCCAGGGGTAGCCTGGGAAAGATACAAGGAACAGGAAAATGTTTATGGCTTATTGCTTGTTATTTGCTGCATCCTGCCCGCCTTCAACTGTTTCTTCTCTGCAATGCCCTTCTGCAACACCACCTTGCCTTGGAGCTGGTCAAGTAGTTACTGAAACTTCTGCAAACTGTGAGCTAAATAAGCCTTTCCTCTTTTCACTTCATGTGTCAGGTATTTCGTCCCAACAATGGGAATAAGTAACTAAGATAATGTTTTAAACTTATTACTAACTTTGTTAATCAACACAAAACCAGCATACTTACCAGACTTAATGTTTTTGTCTTTTTTTTCTTATAATAGCTATACTTATAAAACTTGTTGGGACATGTAATTCTCATTTCTCAAGATTTGCTTACAATATCTCCTTTGCAAGGACTGAAAGAAATATTAAATATAATGAACCAAATGTGAAATCTCTGATTATGCTGATTGTTTTGAGGTAATTATTTTCAGGTAATTACTTTGAGGTGTTTATTTTTCTATCTTGAGGATACAAATTTTGACAATATTTTCAAGATATATCTAAGTAGGTTTTTTTAAAATGTTAATTCATTACTGGTTTCTTTCTGTTTGTGGTTTCAATAAGTTTTTCTGCTCAGATGGATTTTGATCTATTATTGCCTTGATTACTATTTCTCTTTTGTAGGTTCTGTTCTTTTCAATGTTTTGCTATTTCAATTTCATGTTTAGTGTATTGTCTTAGTTACTTTTCATTCATCGCTGAGACAAAATACCTGATGCCCAAAGTTGGGAAAGGAAAGGTTTATTTCTTATAGTTTTTGGAGGTTTCAGTCCATACTCAGTTGGCTCCAAGGCAGGGTGGCATGGTGGGGCCGCACCTCATGGCGGCTGCAAACAGCAAGCCGGAAACTGGCAGAAGAGAGAGACACACCTTCTTCCTGCCATTATATCACATCCTGGCTTCACCCCCTAGGAGGGTGTAGCACTGACACCACCAATCCAAGCACTAGACAATGGACCAATCACAAATGCACAATGCAAATACATGAGGCCTGGGGGCCACCGACATAAACCATGACATTCCACCCGTGGTCCCCAAAGACTCATGTACAACCTTTATACAAAACACATTTAGTCCATCTCCAAGAGTTTCCAAAGTCCTAACGTTTTCAGCATTGGTGAGAAGTCCAAGTCCCAAGTCTCCTCCAATATCTATGGCAAACTCTTAACTGTAACCCCCAATACAACTGAAACAAGGTTAAATATTTCTGAAATGCAAAGGCACAAAATAAACATTACCATTCCAAAAGTTACAAATGGGGGAATATAAGCTATTGGAAATAGAGCAAGTCCAACATCCAGCAGGGTGAACATTAAGTCCTAGAGTTCCATGCTCAGCATTTGAAGCAATCTGGTTGCAAGCTCCAAAAGGCTTGGGTGATTCCACCCCCAGGGCACTTCCAGGGATTTCAGCTCCTGCAGCTTTTCTCTTAAACCCTGTCTGCTTGCTTTTTGCAGCTTTCCTTGGATGATCCACATTCTTGGCTTTTCCATACTTCTGGGGTCTCCACTGCATCTTTGGCGTCACACTTACATCTTTACATATTGCCCTCTCAAGGGCACACTGCTTGGCCTCCCACGCCCTTTGCAATCGAGGTGGAAGCCTTCGTACCCTCAGAATTTGTGCATTTTCCTTGTACCTAAAATCAGCACTATGTGGATGCTTCCAAGGTCTGTTGCCAGCTGGAGCAGTAGCCAGGCTTTTCTCTCTCTTGCCTATAGGGGTCAATTGCCTAGATCGCTGGGCTCTGTGAACTCAATTGTGAAGAAAAGCTTTTCTATGTTGCCGCCATTCTGGAACTTCATGTGGCTGCTGCCATTCTGGAACCTCATGTGGCCTCCCGTGCCATTCTGGATCATAGTGCTCTGAAGCTTTCTCATCTGAGAAAGTTCTTTCACTTTTGCAGTTTGGAAGCTGAAAAGGGTGGAGACCTGGTGCTTCCTAGGATGCCTGGTGGCCATCTTCCTTATCTCTCTGTTTCTTCTCAGCAATCAAAGTCTCCTCACTATCTTTACAATCCACAGCTTTACTGGAGTTTTCCTTCTGGCAAAACTCACAGTGTTTTAAATTATCCTGCTGGGCTCTTTGCTCTTGATTTGCAACATAGATTTGGCTAAAAGCCCCCAACAACAGCCATGCCACAGCTTCAATGTTTGACTGCCTTGAAATTTCCTTTGCCAGATTATTCAGTCCATTACCCTTAATCTCAGTCTCAGGCAAAGTCTCTGCACATGAGCAAAATGCAGACAAACTTTCTGCCAAGCCATAACACACATCATAGGGAGTCCAATAACCAATGCAGTCCTCCTTCCCAGCAGAAACCTCGCAAGCCTGACCTTTACTATCAGGCTTTCTATCAGCCTTCTGGTCTCCTGAGCTCTGACCAGCATCTCCTCTACAGAACAGCCTCAGTGCATCCTGGCAACATGTCTGAACCTTTCCAAACTCTGCTCACAAGCCATTTCCAAAGCCTCTTGAAAAACATGTTCAGGTATAGTCACAGCAATGACCCCACTCCTCGGTACCAAATTCTGTCTTAGTTATTTTTATTCATTGCTGAGACAAAATACCTGATGCCCAAAGTTGGGAAAGGAAAGGTTTATTTCTTACAGTTTTGTAGGTTTCAGTCCATACTCAGTTGGCTCCAAGGCAGAGTGGCATGGTGGGACTGCAGTTCATGGTGGCTGCAAACAGCAAGCCAGAAACCGGCAAAAGAGAGAGACAAAACTTCTTCCTGCCATTGCATCACACCCTGGCTCCACCCTTAGAAGAGTGTAGCACTAACACCACCAATCTAAGCACTAGACAATGAAACAATCATAAATGCACAATGCAAATACATGTGGCCTGGGGGCTACTGACATAAACCATGACATGTATATACTGCAGTTTGGAATTGTAAAACTATAATTTCATTCTTTTATGCATGTGTGCTTGCATGTGTGTGAATGAGTGTGTGTGTGTGTGTGTGTGTGAGAGAGAGAGAGAGAGAGAGAGAGAGAGAGAGAGAGAGAGGGAGAGAGACATTTACTGGGGACAGAATGTAGTGAGTAACATGGTAAGGCTTGTTTTTTTAATTTTGAGACAAGAGTCTCACTAGTCACTAATCTTTCACATATTTTAAAAATTCTTTTAATATTGACAACTCTCATTCCACTGAACATTAGAACATGAAGCTTCTAAGATATATTTCAGGTTCAGGTAGTAATTACGTTTCCTAGGAAAAAAATATCATTCTGATTCCTCAGTTTCGATTCTTTGCTGCTGCCTGTGATTTCTCTGTGTTCTCAGGTACAGTTGTGCTTGTCCCTGGCTGGGAGCTGAGGTTAGTTTATTTCATGAGTTGTGGGTCCTCCTTCAAATATTCCAAGCCCTATTAAAAGCGCAAAGGGAGATCTGGGCTGCGGAAGGCAACAGTGCTTCATGCCCAGGACTAGGGAGCTGCATTGGTACCCAGGAGTGAGTTGGGTAGCTAGGAAACCCCAGATATCTTTCCTGGATGCCAGGGCCTGTGAGGCCCTGAATTTTTTTCTGCCTGTCTCGGTGGAATGCTTTATATGTGAGCTGGGATTGACTGTTATGTGAGCCAGTTGTCATCAGTGCTACACTCAAAGCTTGGTGAAACGAGGAGTCTGCTCTCTGCCCTGTGTGTAGTCTCACTGCCTGCCGTCCCCTTCTGGGCAGCAGTGTGCAGTCTGTTCCAGGCTCCCTGACATCTGCTTTCAGGAGGGAGTGCTCCTCCTCACGGAGCCCAGGTTGACCTGTCTTTTTGCCTGGTTTCTATCAGAACTTTGACTAAGACAACTCCCTGGAACTAGGATTATTCTCAAATAGGATTATTCTGGACCAGGATATTCTCTCTTGGCCTTTTGACTGTTTCATGCTTTTCATCAAAAATTTATAGTCATTTCAGTGAAAAACAAGCAGAAATAAGTTAAATTCTCTACTCTCTTCACCTTTCACTTTGAATTATCTTTTCAAGGTGGTTCTTTTGGAAGTGATTCAAATAGAAATATTTTGCCTGTTGTACAGGTGAAATACTGATTAAAACTTAATGCACTGTGATCTTGAAACAGAAAATATTTAATGACAAATCTATGAACAATCATATAAATCTGATTTTGTTATACTTTTGCTGAATATTTGATTAATTAACATCCCAAATTCCAGTTCTCTTTAGATGCTATTTTTGTCTTAAATTAAATCCTGCATTTTCTGTATTTTCTGCTTCTCTAATTTTTTATGATTCTTAAATTTCCTAGGCAAAGCAAAGCAAAGTGGATTTTAATATCATGCCTTTTAAACTGCACCAAATTTGGAAACACAGATGTGATTAGAGGGTTATAAAATCTAACTTATTCTTACTCAGTCTTGATTTTCACTGGGTGTCTGTCCTATGTATGGAGCTGTTAAGCACCAGAATCTTCAAAAGAATCATGTGGTAATATTTTTCCTCAGAGAATGATATAATTTTGTGCTTAGTGCATGCATGCCAATGTCTCTTCATTGTAGGTTGATGGAAGAATAGAAGCAGGGTGGTAAAATCATTAAAGTTGTTGATGCTGGAGAAGAAGCAATCTAAAAACATTCTTGTGCGAAGTGCTTACTCCAGCGCCTGGTCCACAGAAAGTCATGGATCAAAGTTGCTTGCTCCACACCTGACCTCAGTGGCATGTTGAGAATTACATGCATTCAACTTAATCATTCAACTTAATCTTAACCCAGAGTGTCATGGCATTCACTCCTTTCTATTTATGCATGATTTTCTATTTATTTTAACTGTGATACTGTCTTTATAACTTATGAATAAGTCTTACTAATATAACTTGCAATCCTTACAAGTACCTATGAAGTTGATTTTTAAATTATTTTTACTCTGACATAAAATGAGGCACAGAGAAGTTTAGCCAGATGTGGTGGTCCATGCATGTAATCCTGGAGGCTGAGACAGATAGATCTCAAGTTTGAGCCCAGCCTGGGAGATTAGTGAAATCCTACCTCAAAGATGAAGTCCAGCGTAGAGACCCTGAATTAAATCCCCAGTACAAACCGAAAAAGAAAAGTCACTTGCTCCATATTGAGCCCACACATGGACACATGGCAAGCAGGGACTTCCATGGCAGATCCTGGCCTGAGATCAAGGCTTCAAACAGTTGGTTGCATTTTCCACACTATGCGTGAATCCTTAACAACCCACAGCTAGCTTTAAAGCCCATGAGCCAATGCGGTAGCAGAGGCAAACACCAGGGCAAGATTTCAAGCTGGATGCCCAAGGGAAGTTCCATAATCTAATTAAAGGATGTTGAGGGCTTGTCTCCACTTTTCCCTCCTGTTCACTGGTTCTGGAAAATGAAATTCTGACAGTTTCATTGTACACTTTCTATACTAAAATAATTTATAGCATTAGCATGGATTTAGCCATTGGATTGGAGCTCCTATCCCCTTTTACAAACCTCATTTGTAAAACACAGATAGATCAGATTTCTTTAAAGAGAGGTTAGAAGATTTAAGCAAAGTAGTAATGATTTCAAATCTCTCTTATTAATAAGGTGAACCATAAGTAAACACAGAGAGAGAAAACACGCTTTCCATTTAGTGAAGGATTTGTCTTTTCTTGCTTGAACAGACTCAGCTCTTCCTGGGCAGGGTGGGTATTAAAAGATATTACCCTGCAGAACTTCCCAGCCTAGTGCAGACCAGCTCAGACACAGCCAGCAGACAGCAGGCTCTGTAGACACAGCTCCAGGCCCATCCTTGGTGGTTCGGAAGTAGGACATAGGCCAAATATCATCAAGCATCAGTGCCCAGAGAAGTCACTTTACAGTCACTCTCATCTCCCTATCTGATCAGAGACCTTGAGGAATTTTACCCCAGAAGCAGGCAGCTTCCGGAACGGCACCACACAGGGTAAATAAAGTTTTTCTTCAATCACCACAGGACTATAGCTAACCGCACCTCAGCTAGAGATAGGTACAGTCATGCCCACACTTCATAGCCATCATCATCAATGGGCAGGAAGCACATGGCCTGGTAACCACTGCACGGAACGCGTGATGGTGGTGGAACCGCTATGGTTCTGGGTGATACGGGGAGAGGACACTTTGGAACCCGTTTCTCCTTTCAGTTTCTGGGGGATGTTACTTTGAGATACGTCATATTCCCTTGGAGACAGAACGACTGGGAAGTAAACAGCATTGCACGTTGGCGTGGTCGGGAGTAGAAAGTGGGCTGGTGGCGATTGTAACCCTAGTCCCTGGCCACTCCCACTGCTCCACTTCTGTGTGCTGAGTGTGGGAAGTCAGAGTTTGCCTGTCCTTCAGAGTTTGCCTGTCCTTTCCCTCTTTGAGTCTGGCCAGAAGTTTGACCAGCTGTCCTCATGGCCATCTTCACTTTTCTCGGAATGTTTCTCTCACTTTCTTTTCACTTCACTTCTTGAGCTTTGATCTTTCTTTGCTTTTCTCATGTCTTTTCCTGGATGTTTATGGCTTCTGTCTCTTTCCTTTCATGTCCACTGCAGCAGTGAGCATCAGATCTGTCCATGTGATGTGCAAGGGTCTCTGACTGGCCTTTCTTTAGCTGTGTCTGATCCTTAAAGGTTGTCAACACATTCCGAGCCTGTTGACTTAACTGAGATGACTGATCCAGGGGCAGCCTGTGAGTTTTGTTCAAAGGCATCACCCTGACTGTGGTAGGGATGTATAATTAGGGAAAGCTGCTCAGCTTCCTGACCTGCCACCAAGTCTGAAGAATTCCAGAGGGTTCAGAGGCATGGAAGAAGAGGCAGGAGGGGTCCTCCTCCACTGGCTGCCCTCTGCCACATTTCCATAGTCATTAGCATAAGTGATTCTTCTGAATAGTTTTGGGCCTTAATGGCGGGTATGAGGAATCTGGGTCAAGTTACATTCTAAAGAAACAGCCAGCCACAGGTCCTGAAGAGGCTTACCCCTGGCCCTGCAGGAAGAACAGAGGCTTCTTTACATGTTGGGATTTTCTGGTTGACTCTCCATATTTGTATCTTCCTTACATGAACAGAGAAACTGATTCAACCATTTGACTCACGTGAAATGATGCATTAGACAATAACAGGTGATCCAGGTCTGTTAAGACCACATGAATATCAGTTCCTTGAGGTAGCATCTATTGTTTCCGTACCCTGCCCAGTAACTTCCTTTAAAAATGAGCCTTCTGCTTCCAGATGCACCACCTGTATTTAGCCAATCCTGCTCATAGAGGAAAAGGCAATTTCTATCTGTGCGTAAGAGGTGATAGTGGAGGTTCCATTGGACCTATTGCTTTTACCTGTGGAGAAAGACCTACAGAATTAAAGTAGTGGTTTAGTAAAGGCAACGTAGAAGAGAAGCTAAGGAGTTGCTCGTAAAGCAGAATAATGACAGTAAGTACAACAATTGTAAATGCTTCTCTTGCTCCACACTCTTTATCTGCGTGGATAAGCATGAGAGCACAAGATTCCACTCATGATTAACCACTGCCACGTCCTGAGTAACTGAGTCACTCTCCGGGAAGGTCGTTACTATCATTTCTATTTTGTGACAGGGAAAGTGAGGCCTATGACGTTTAAGTACTATATCTATAGCTTGTGAGTAACAGGCTAGACCTTGAAATATGCCTTCCCCATCTCAGAGCGTGGGCTGTCAGTGTGCGTGCCGGAAGCCATCATGGCACCGTGTTAAATGTGGGGTGGTGCGCAGTATGCAGAGTATGGCACTTGGAACCTGCTCTAAGAATGATAAGCAGTGAGTGGAGGAATGAATTGCCATTTTCAATCTGTGCGCTATATGATTCCAGATCATCTGCAGAGACTCCACACAGCAGGGTGTGTATTCGGAAACTCTGCAGTTAGTCTTTCAGTTCTCCCCCCAGGTTCCTGTGATAAGAAGAGGTACGAATGGGGTCTATAAGGGAAATACACTGATAGCTCCATTTTTCCTTAACTTATAAAACATGCAACTTGCCTTTCTGGAGGGAAGGCACATTTCACATTTGGAATATTTAGTTGACTTATCAGACAATCTCTCTAGATTAGTATTATTCAAATTCTACTGTGTCAAATATGACATGTTTGAACAAGCCAAAGCAATCCACATGCACTTTAAAGAACAATGACTCTACTGAAAGATGAGCTGAGAAGGCCTGAGAGCCTGGACCTCAAGTGTCCCCATCTTATGTGTTGCAGTTTTTGCCCCCTGGCTTTGGTTGAGGTAGGAAGTGATGGAACCTGAGGCTGTGGGCCTGGTGGAAGGCAGGCAGGTCCCTGGAGACAGGCCCGTAGGTGCCGTACTGGGGCCCCAGCTCTTCCTCTCTCTTTTTGGGGATGCGCTGCTTTCTCTAGCATGTGCGTCCTGCCACAGTGTCTGCCTGGCGATAGGCCCAAAAGCCACAGGTCGGGCTGACCGTGGACTGAAGCTTCCTAAATCAAGTCAATTTAGACTTCTCTCTTGACTTATTTACCTTAATTTTTTGGTGCTAGGGATCAAAGCGAGTGTCTCACATATTCTAGACCAGGGCTTCTATCACTGAGCTACACCTCCAAATTCCTTTTTAAATTGATTTTCCCAGGTTATTTGTCACAGTGACACAAAGCTAACACAGAGGACAGGAGGCAGCACCAGCAAACCTGCAGGTTGGAGAAATTTATCCAGAGTGAATCCACAAAAGGAGACTGGGGCATGGATCACTCCTGAGATTGCTCAGCCTATGGTGTCTGTCAGGCACAATAACGACCTGCTTGCGCGTGCTGCTCTCTAGGTTCGCACAGACGACCCCCACCGTGCTCATTCAGGACCTCAGCATGCCCGCTTGTGAACTCGCCTCTCCCGTCAGGGTTCAGCCTGAGCTGAGCACCCCAGCGCCTGTTAAGGGCAGCATCTAAGTGGCAGACTTCCGTGCATGCAATCAACCCTCCCTCCTTAGAAGGAGTCTGGAGTAACAACATATGAAATGTATTTATGAGAAATTTATGTTCTATAGTTTTCAGAAAGGTTTCAAAGGTCAATTAGATCTGAATATAAAATCCAGCCACGCATAGTGGTATAACCCTACAATCCCAACACTCCGTGAGGATGAGGAAGGAGGATTGATGGCAAGTTTGAGTTCAGCTTGGACAACTTAGTAAGACACTGTCTCAAGGAAAGATAGATGATAATAGGGAGATAGACCTTTTGCTAAGGAGAAGGGATCAAGAAATGGAAGGAAGATAGAGTGTGGGGGGCATGCAAAAGGAAGTAAGATATATACATACACAACTCCCTACAAGGACTAATCATGTACCACAAACAAGTACTTATAAAAAGTTGAAAAAAGATCTCCAAATAACAAAACATTACAGTGAATAATGAACTATAGCTCAGTGTGAAGGGTCCGTGTTCAATCGCAGGAGCCCTCCGCACTGGAGGAAGTGTGTGTTTCAGAGGCTCCTCAAACACCTGCCTGCCTGATGTGGGCACACAGCAGCGTTCACATGTGGGTCCAGCGCATCCCTCACCGCAGCAACAGCACTGAGCATCAGCAGGACTGAGCCTGACAGAACCTAGGAGTCACCCGGGTCCACCGCAGTGTGGCAAGGCCTCTGGCTTCCTGGTCTCTGCAGGTCCTTTGATTGCCTGCTGGCCGCCAGCAGTGTGTTTGCAAATGTCAGCTGCTGCATGGTTATTAAGAGTAATTTTCCTGTGCAGAGTTGATGAGGGACAGGGAAGCCAGAACCATTTTCCAGTCCTCCTGCCCAGTTTTCTTTCTTCTACTGACATGGTGACTATAATGTCTATGTTAGTTATATCACATATTTACTCAGTTGGTTATTTACTGCTGAAAATAACTCACAAAGTCTGATGAATATCAGACCATTATTCTAAGACAGACACTAGTCTCCCATAATTATTAATACTTTTATGTTTGTCAGAATAATTCCACAACAATGTAACTCAGTTAGGACTGTGGAGAGTTTTGTAGAGAATTTAACTCACCAGTGGCTACTACACCACTACTTGTTGAATACATTTTAAATTCAATTTGCCAAGCAGGTACTTCTGTACAAGGTTATATAAGAAGAAATAAGGGGCTAGAAAGATGAATCCAACAGTTTCCCCACCTCCAGAGGCTTTGCAGTTCAGTGAAACAGGAGAAGTTTTTAAATAGATGCAAGACCAAGTAAGGATCTTGACCAAAGTGAAGTAAAATTATATGCAAACCTCAAATAAAATGGAGGGATTACACACAAGGTGGGGAGAGGTACTGGCGAGAGCACAGTTAGGAAAGTCTCACAGAGGAAATCATACTAGAGATATTTTTGAAGTGTGAGTGGGCCTGGTGAAGGCAGTTGTTTTGTAGATGGTAGTGCTAGAGGCAGGAAGGCCAAGAGGGAAGAGTGGTCCAACAACAGGACCTGTCAAGAAATTACAAGTTAATCTGAGGATAGAGGAAAATGACACAGTGCCTACCCTCCTCTACGATCCCTGGGACACTAATGTCTTACACACTCACATCAGGTAGGCTAATCTTCTTGAAAGCTCCTTTTAAGAGAGGACTAGTCCTGGAAAGACGATAAGAAGTGCAAATCTGAGTGTGAATTTCAGTGCTGCATTTGTGTTGGTGTGGTTACCCTACTGTTACCTGGTACCCTTGTAGTAGATTTACATAAATCTGGCCCAAGCCCTTGTGGTTTCTGCTTAGACTCTCTAGGCTGCCTCCTAACTCATCTTGTTTCCTTTCACTCCTTGGAAGGCCATTCTGCATTCCATAGCTAAGTGATTCTGTGTGGAATGTAAATCACATGGCACTGCACTACTCCCCAGAGCTGTGCCTCTGCAGTGTATTTTCTCTCCAGGAGAAAGCAGAGCAGGGAGCAGCTCCCCATTCTCTGTGCCTCGGCTTGCTCTCACGTGGCCTTGCTCAAGCTGTGCTCCTGATTGGTCCTCCCAGTAGGTGGCCCTTCCTACCCAACATTTCTGCCCTCTGATGGGCCAGGTTCGGGGATACACTTGGGACTCCCAGTGGTTTCCTTGCTCTGGTAGTAACTTTTGTCCTTCTGCTATAGCCCCTAACTGTAATATTTAGAGCTCAGGTAATTGGACTTTGTCTAATTCTTGACTTGCTCAGAAACACCTATTGGCAACTTCCCACCTGTAATGATCACAGATAAATTTATCTGTGGCTCAATTTCTAATAGTGGCATTTTGTGTACAAAAGTTATTCTATGTCTTAATTATTTCATTTTTGAAAGGAAATACATGTGTTTTCTTTCCTAGGTAATTGCATCAAATTATCATTTATCCTCAGGAAATTTTTGGATGAGACATTATTAAAATGAAAACATTATAACATTTTATTAGGAAATTGCATTTCCAGTGAGAAAATTTTATTTTCATGTTAAATAAATTCAATGAAGACCTATTGATCATTTCTATGAGGTTATATTATATAATACAGTCATTTTGAAAATTCAAAAATTGCCTGATGATAAAACTACATGCAATAGATCCTAGGAAACAAAATATAGAAACATGATGGATAAAATGACAAGATACTTCAACATCCATTTCTCAGATGAATTTCTCTGACATTAATGCACAAGCAATTTGTGTGGAATGGCTCTAGAAGACTTTTTGAGAAAAGCAGGATGAACTCCATTTTGAGAGCACAGTTTAAAGAGACAGAGGAGGCACAGGCAGCCAGGCAAGCGACACTGCGTGAGTTCCCTAGTGGAGCTGGGAGACTCAGACACTTTTGTATGGCACAGATGATGCCGAGGTGGCCATCACGCTACCTGGCCAGTAGATGGAGGGCAGAACATAGATTCTCTTGCTTGCTTGTCGAAAGAACTAAAGTATGTATGAAAATTTGGCAGGACATGGCCTGTTATGGCTAGTAACTAGAGGCGCCCCCGCCCCAAAGCACCAGTGGGAGTTTTGAAAGTGGCTGGATTCAGGTGTGTGAGTACAGACTAAGGGTGTAATACTGGAATTAGGGGTGTGGATAATTGACACCCATCCTGGGCGTGGATGGAATTGATCAATAAGTTTATGGCCCGGATAGAATATAAAGGCAGAGAGGGAAGGCAGACTTGCCGCTGCCACCGCTGCTGCTGCTGCTGCTGCTCTGTCGTGAACTGTTTCTCCTCTGTAATTCCCCTCTGCCGTGCCGCCATGCTGCCATGCTGTGGAGCCAGTCAGCTGTGGGCTGGAATCTCTAAACCTGGGAGCCGAAATAGATCTTCTCCTTTCATGTTGAATGTCAGGAATTTTGTCTCAGCAATGAAAAAGAAGCTAAGGCATTACCCCAAACTTAAAATACTAACTTTCTGGGGGAGAATCTGATGTTGGCAGCTACAAAACGTTCATTTCAGGCTCTGCACTTGGCAGTGTGCATGTGACCGCAGCTAGCTACTGCTTCCCAGGTGCTGACACTGGATCGTATCTAAGGATGGTGCTTTGAAAGCTAGCGCACCAGCGGATGCAAGCTACTTCCCAGTTAGAAACAGGAGCTCCAGTGCAGTAATACTTTACAAGAGCGTGTCACATTCAGATCAGTGCTGGATAATGTGAGAGCTTTCTCTACGAGGGCAAGTAAGAGGTAGGTTGCTGTTAAAATACCTTCAAATGCATGACAACATGCAAATCGTTTTTAGTCAGACAATGTAAGCTCACAAGTGGTAAATGTATTATTGGAAGAATCAAAGATGAGAAAATGAAGTTATGTGGGTGAAATATTAGCACTAGGAAAGTGTGAAAACAGTTTCAAAGACTTCCAATTGCATGCTGGTGATTTTGGCATGCTCGTGACATGAAAGGTCGCACTAAATTCGCCTAGTAATGCCTGCTTTCATTCCCCCAGACAGCACAAGTCTTACTGGGAGAATTTGAAATATTGTTCCCCACGTGAAATTTAAAAAATACTTTTCTACATATTGTTTTCATAGAATTTAAAGATGGGCAGGCTTATGTTTTTTGTTTCTTCATAGCCACAGAATTCACCCTGCTCCTGGATTCACAGTGTCTCTACTGTCCACTCAAGACTCTTGTTTTGTTGTTCAGCTTTTCATTTCTAAAATGTCCATTCAATTTCTCCCATCTTCCATTGCTTCCCTTATAATTTTAATTTCTTTGCCAGGACTTTGTGTATTCCATTTGTTTCAATCATGTTTGCAATTGCTCTTTCGAGTACTTTTATGATTGCCGCCTTGAAATCTCTGTCATATTATTCTAGCCCTACTGTTCTTGATCTCGCAAACACAAAGAAAAATCCTTGTGTATGCTAGACCAAAATTTAAAAATGCTTTTTTCTTGTATTATCTGAATTTTAAGCACTGCAGCAGAACTATTATCCTGGTTACACGTTCACTTAATTTAAAAAAGTTCTTGACTAAATTAAATTTTTAATATTTAAAAGCAGTACAGTATTTTTAAATGTTTGATAACTTTTCTTTGCAAAGTAATTGTATTACATTCCAAAGTCATTCATCAGTATTGTTGATGTCCATGTATGTTGCAACTTTACTTTTTTTCCTGCCTTGTCAAGCATGTTTCACTGGGAAGGTAGAAAAAGGTAAATTGAATAGAATTAACTATGTGAGCCAGGTGTAGTGGCTCATGCTTGTAGTTCTGCACTGTGGCGGGCAGAGGCAGGAAGATCACAAGTTCTAGCACAGCACGGGCAGTACCTTGGTATGATGCTGAATCAAAATTTAAAAAATAATAATGTTTTAAAGGGCTATGAAAGTAGGTCAGTGCAAAGAATTTGGGTTCAACCCCCAGTACTTAAAAAAGGAAACACTACACAATGCCACTCAACAACTCCAATGCTGATTTTAAATACTGATTTAAATACTGTATTTAAAAGAAATCCTAAAATATGCTTCTATAACCCTGATTGCCTCGCTTGTTGTACTGTCTATCTACATGGCTGCACATACCAACACCTCTCTATTTGGAGGGGAAGAAGCATTTCCTTTGCGAACTAGATGGTGTCCTCTACTTCCGGTTGCTCGCTCCAGGGCATTACTGCTGTGTCCGTCCTGCCACTGGGCAGGTGTCTCGCTGCACTGTGTAAGCTGCTGGCCGTGGGCGCTCACCGTGTGCCAGCACTGCCCCCTGCTGTCCTGCCGGCGTACTTCCCTGCAGTCCCGACGCTGGGGACAGGCCTGCACAAGGAGGAGCTGTGTTCCTGTTTCCTGACCTAGGATCTGACCTGTCTCTTGTGGTTCACAGATACACCTTTCAGAGTTAGACCTCAGGCATCTGAAGCCTTTTTAAAAGTTTGTATTAAGTATGCTGAAAATAATGTTGGCTTGTATTTGATATTTTCCTCTTTAATAAAAGAAGCCTTGTCTAGAAATTGTCTGTGAGAAGAAAGTCCGACAGCTAAGACGTGGGATTGGACACCGAGCATCCTTGATGGACTGGTTGTGTCCCTGAAGGCTTAGACAAGCTGCAGAATCTCTCCATCTGTAAGACAGAGATGACAGTAGTGACACTCGGTGCTCTTCACGTAGGTTTTGTTGGGGAGCATGCAATGTGATGAAAATGTGTCTGACCCACATGCACCCTAATCTCGCTAATATCAGCTTGCACTCACTGTCACTTGTGGTTTGAGGCTGTCATCTGGGCAAGGTAGAGGAGGGAGAAGGAGGACCCCGAAAGCACACTGTCTGTCATTTACGGAGAGGCCCCTAGGGGTCCCCTGCCAGGTCGGCTCGGCCTGCTCCTGCTGTGCCTCCCCAGCAGACCGGAGGCCTGAGCAGCCAGCAGAGGCCAGGGTGAGGCTCCCGACACTGGGATGCTGGAAGCAGGGAGGACGCAGGCCCAGCTTCCCAGACGGCCTGGGGCACTGGCCCAGTCACCTAGACATAAAACAGGTCCCTGGAGGAGTGAGACTGAATTCACAAAGAGGCGGACAGCAGGTATGACAACAGCTCACACTGCATTTCTGCTTATTTACAACAGGTAGCAGACCTTGCTCTTCCTCATCTGTCCGCCTCTGGGTTTCAGGTGGCTACTGTAGTGAGTACTGTAACCAGTTTTCTGCAGGCAGCTCCCAACTTTCTTTCTCTGAAGAGTAACAGGAACGTCGTGGAGAGTGCCAAGACGTGACTGATTGTCCCTGAAATACCACAGCCCGGGTCGGCTGTGTTAAGAGAAGCCTCAGGTGATGTCTGTGAGCAGCTGCTGTAGTGTGAAGCTCCGGGTGGCCGGGTTCTGCACTGCTGTGGCCGGCGGGGTGACCGCTGCCCGGCAGGGCTCCTCTGCGATGACACCCTTGGGGACTGTAGGCAATGACACTCGGTGAGACATCAACAGCCACCAGACATGATGTAACGATCCCGTGATTATCGAGAAAGTGCCATTGATATATTTTAAAAGGAGCAAACATACAGAATTACACACAGGAATCTAACAATATAAAAATTTTAAAAAGGACATTAAGGAAATGTGAATGCAGTCACAAGATTATCAATAACAATCTCATTTCATAAAGTATGTTTTAATGTTTTTCACATAAAATGTAGTACTAACATTACTAGCTGCTTTCAATGGAGCATTGTTGGTTATGAAAAGAATAATAATCTCTATACGATAGACTTGTTTTAGGAATGCTGCATAATCTTATCAAATACTTATTTGAATTGCTTACTACTATAGATATTCTTTTTTTTTTTAATCGGTACTGGAGATCGAACTCAGGACCACACACTTGCAAGGCAGGCACTTATGCCACTGAGCTAAATCCCAAGGCCCTCATAAATATTCTTTTGCTCAAGAGATATTGTTTTGATCTATTCTGCTATTAAGCTAGTCTTGCATTATTCAAATTAACATGCTGAGGGTTTTTGTTTTTATATATCATGAAATTTTTAAACAATTTTTAATGATTGTTATAGATCTATTAATAAGTAATATTACATTGTTTTGTCAGCTCTTATACATCAGGACTTCAACAGGATTTGAACATGTGTGATCCAATTAGGTTTCAAAAGTTGGAGTTATAAGCTAATAGTTTTTAGTACGATGGCAGGCAGAAATGACACCCAGGATTTGCAGTCATATTCACTTATGTGGATCGACACTGATCGGGATCATTCCCAGATATCAGGCCATATCCCTTGTAATCTAGGGCTCGTATGGAGTAAGCAAGCAGGATGTTCAGGGGCAGAGTGGTCGTCAGCTGAGGAGGGGTTTATACAATGTGTACGCAGGGACCAGCGTGCATCACAGTGCCCAGCCGTCTCCAAGAGACAGGAGCAACTGGAACGGGAACAGGAACTGTTACTGAGGCAGCTAAGAAAGGGAAGAACACTGGCTGGGGTTGCAGGGGCGTCTTCTGCCACACTAGTAACTTACAAATTGTAGGATGGACTTTCAGACTTTCATCATTAGATGTGCTAGCACAAATGTGATTATTAAAAATTAGATAACATTTGTTCTTCGATAAAGTATTTAGTAAATCTTGATTAGTTCTTTACCCTAAAATACACACCTGTTATCTTTCACATGCCATTGGTGTACTAGTAGGTTTATATTTTACTTATAAATTTAAAATATTGCATTTTGTTTTATCTAATATTATTTTATAGTTTAGTAAAATATCTATGATATTCCAAAGTCAAATCTAAACAGTGTCATGTATTTCAAGAAGTCTCATAAAAGAAAAGCCTATTTCCCCTTATTTCCTTTCCTTCTATTCTTTACCTTCTCCTGGAAGAAGTAACATATTTTAAATTTTATACATTATTCCAAATAATGTTTTCAATGTAACAAAATATGATTGTGTTTTGTAACTTTGCTAAGATATACTCTTTTCCTTTCCTTTCCTTTCCTTTCCTTTCCTTTCCTTTCCTTTCCTTTCCTCTTTCCTTCCCTTCCCTCCCTCCCCTCCTCTCCTTTCCCCTCCCCTCCCCTCCCTTCCCTTCCCTTCCCTTCCCTTCCTTTCCCTTCCCTTCCTTTTTCTTTCCATTCCATTGTAATATTATTTGCTGGAGATTATTCCTTAAGAACATGCAAAGCCACTTTCTTGCATATGCGATTGCCTAGAGGCACAGCCTGTGGAAAAGCCATGTTTTCACCTCCAGTGCCTTGCTGTTCCCTAGCGTTGTGCTGGTGCCTGGGATGTTCGCAGGCACAGTCCACCCTGGAGGGAACAGGCAATCTCACCAGCAGCCTGCATGCTGGCACCTGGGCCCAGATAGGGCAAAGTACACTTTAGGGATCATCTGTGCAGATGCATTAATTAAGACCCAATGGTTATCTTAACAGTAGCCTAGTTCTAGGTCTGCCTGCAGGAACTTGGACGAAGTTCTTCAGAGTGCTTGAAGCTGTAGTAGGAGGACAGAACTGTGATCTACTCTTATAAAGTTTCAGCTACAGGGTGAAATTCAGACTAATGAACATTAATTTGAGCTCAAGGAAAGTAAGTGCAGGTTGATATACTCTGATTGAGAATCAGCTACCACGGTATCAGCACCACCTCATTCATAGTTGAAGAGGACTAGAATCTGCACTCTGCTGTCCACGGGGCTCTGCCGCAGCAGATGGACAGGTGGAAGCAGGAACAGGAGCAGGATACACACCACAGAGGAAGCTAGTGGACGGAGGTTGCAGACTCTCACATCCAGGGAATCTGAGAGGTTGCTGGAGGTCACAGCCATTGTTCTCTGCGTATTTACCTGTCAGTGTCTCCTTGAGAGTCCTGTGAGACCTGTGTGCCAGTGGGACAGATCCCTTGATCTATATATAGGTAGGCCAGGTAGCCTGGGGGCCGTATCCCGTGACTGCCCACATTTATGAACAGTTTTACTGGAATGTAGCCGTGATCACTTGTTTGCTTATTACCAATGACTGCTTCCGTGGTCAAATAACAATTGAAGCAGACTCTATGGTCTGCTCTTTTGAGTGTTTACATCTTCAGCAAATTCTTGTGTTGAACTCCTAACGCCCAGTGCAACTCTATTTAAAGATGGAGATGCCAAGAAGTAACAGGGTTGAGTTAGATGGTAAGAGTGGGACCCTGATCCGTGGAATCAATGTCTTTATAGGAAGAGACCCCAGAGGGCTCATCTTCTCTCTCCAAGCATGTACCTTTTCAGACACAGTTGCAGAGCCTTACCAGGAATTACTACCGCTGCCACCTTGACCTCAGTTCTCCAGTCTCTAGGACTAAGAGAGAATAAATGCTTGTTGTTTAAGCCATCCAGTCCACAGTGTTCTGTTACGGCAGCCTGAGTTAGCTAAAGGGGCCTGCAAAACCAAGAAAAGTTCACTACTTGGCCTTTTACTGAAAAGATTTATTGACTACTGCTCTAGAGAAATGAATGTAGTCAACTTCAAATATGTAATACACGACTACTGACTCCCCAAGAGGATGTAAACATCATGAACTACAAACATGTAATAAATTTGAAAAAAAAAGTTATATGCACTTTTAAGGTACTCACAGGCCACCTAAAGTCCATCCATTCATGTCTGATGGGATTTTGGAGTGCAGGCTAAGATCTACTACAGCAGTGAAAAGAAAGTGATTGCAATTTTCCTGGCAGTGTTGATAAGAATATTAAAGAATAACATTCACACTGGGCTATAATACATAAGCTGAAGATCAGAGTGCATATCAAGGAAAAAGCAAGAGAGTCATTTTCACCTATGATTTGTACTCTGGTAACATTTGGTCATTCTTTTAACATTATACACAGTATGTTAACTGTTGTTATTCTCTATTTTGTTTGTTGATATTTTGTTTTATTTTTTTCATGGAAGTAAGAAGAGTGCTTTTTGATATTTTTTATTAACATCTACTGTGTTACATTAAAATATTAAAAAGAATGCATACTAAGTGTTCATGGCCACTTGACACTATATTTCCCATGGGATCTGTTCTATGTTTATACTTTAGTATCACTAAGTCAAACTTATTTAAATGTTTGTATAATATTTTTATAATAAATTCTATTATACATCTACCAACATCAATCAGGGTACTCTGACATTTATACAGTTTACACTAATTCAAAATTTCTTTTTAAATTTTTTTGTTTTAAATAGAATAAAGCAAAACAAAACAAAGCAAAGTAAATTAGAACAGAACAATGCAAGCAACACAGGGCTTCACAGCAGGACAAGAAATGAACGGTGGCTACCCGAGTGTCTCTTGTTCTCGAAATAGTTGTCCATACCTTCACACACAATAGAATTGAACAAAATAGTATAAAACCAATTTTTTAAAAAATAATGAAAGCATTATGGGACTTCAAGACAATAGGGAATCAACAATGGCTACCATAATGTCTATTGTTCTCTTCAAAGTAGCTGTCTATACCCTCATACACAATGAAATCAAATAATACAAAACAGACTAAAACCAATCAAAACAAAAGAAAGCATTACAGGACTTCAAAACCAGATAACAGAAAATGAACAGTGGTTACTATAATGTCTCATTTTCTTCAGAATGGCTGTTTATACCATCACACCTAATAAAATCAAACAAAACAAAACAGAATAAAACTAACTGCACAAAAGAGTGAAAGCACTGCAGTACTCCAAAACAAGATAATAGGAAACCAACCATGATTACTGTAATACATCCCACTATGTTCAAAATAGCTGCCCGTATCATTAGACACAGTAAAATCCAACAAAATAAGACAGAACAGAACCAAACCTAACAAAACTGTGAAAAAATTACAAGAGTTCAAGACAAAGCAATAACAAAACTAACCCTGATTACCACCTTCTCCTCCTAGGTGTTTCCTCCCTCTCACTTTTATATCTATTGTTTTTGCGGATCCCACTGACTCCTGTGTTTTATGCTAGTGTTCACCCCTATGAGTTCACACTGTTTTGCACATGAACATGATATCTAGTTGCATCCATTTACCTACAAAAGCCTCAAGGTTATCCTACTTTATAGCTGGTAGCTTTCCATTGTATGAAAGTGTTGTATCTTTCTTACCCATTCTGTGGTTCATGGGCAAGCTACGTTGCTTTTTTTGGTCTCCTGTTGCATGGAACAATTGTATTCTCCCCTTTGATTTTTAGTCTATGAATTTCCTTTCCATTTAAATGTATTTCTTGTATCCAGTATATTGACAGATCTTATTTCTTGATCCACTCTCCCTGTGTTTCTTTTTATTACTGAATTGAAGCCATCTACATTAATGTTTACAACCAGCATACAATGGTTTGTCTCTGCCTTGCTATCCTCCTGCTGTTGGCCCTCCACTTTTCCCCTTCACTCAATTGCCTGCCCTGTTTGGTGATCCTCCTCTGCTGCTGTTCCTGGAACCAGTGTCATCTTTATCTCTCTCTAGAATATCCTTTAGCACTCTCTGTAGGGTTGGTTTGGTGGTCATGAATTCCTTCATTTGTTCTTTATCATGGAAGTATCTTATTTTTCCATCAATTTTGAAAGATAGTTTTGCAGGGTACATCAATCTGGCTTGGAAGGTATTTTTTTTGTTTGTTTTTTTGTTTTGTTTTGTTTTTTGGAACTGGGATCCAACTCACGACTGCATGCTTGCAAGGCAGGCAGGGCTTAAGCCACTGAGCTAAATCCCCAGCCGGAAAGTTGTTTTCTTTCAGGGTTTGAAATACTTCATTCCACACTCTTCTTGACTTGATGCTTTGTGTTGACAAGAGTGCCATGATTCTGATTGGCTTTCCTTTATAGGAGATCTTTTCCTTTTCTCTAACAGCTTTTAATATTCTATTCTTGTGCTGAATTTCTGGAATCTTGATTATTATATGTCAGGGTGTAGATTTACTTTGGTTATGGCTAGTTGGAGTTCTATTTAGAGGCCTCACTTATCAGCATGCCAGATTCTCTTCCCATACTTAGGAAGTTTTCTGCTATTACTTCTGTAAATAGCCATTTTATTTCATTTGTGCTGATCCCTGCTTCTTCATTGATATCTATCATTCTTAAATTATTTCTATGTGCATCATTTTGTAGCCATTGTATTGTTATTTCCTGGTTCCTTGTTATTTTTAAAAGATCTTTCCTTTCACAATTGCTAACTGTAATTCTGTCTTCAAGGTCTGAAAGTTTATCTTCAATCTCTTTCAAGAGATTTTACCAGCTTTTGATGGACTTGTTAATTTCCTGGATATCTCTTTGAATCTGCTTCATGTATCGTAATTTCCTTCTATATTGTTTATTCAAGGTTTCCATCATTTTCCTGTGTTCCTCTTTTTTATTTTGTCTTCTTTAGATATGCTGAGCAATTCTTTCATTATGTTTTTCATTTCTTCTTTTACCTGAGACATTATTTATGATTTGATTACTTTTAAAGTCTCATGAATTTGTTTCCTTACTTCAGTTGCTATCCTCTCTGAGATTTCAGGTGTGTGACTTCCATTTTCTTCCATGACTTTGTCTCCCAGACTTGTTCTCTTTGGGCTGGAGGTCTGAGATTGCCTTTTGCTCCTTCACCTTGACATTCTTTTGGGTTCCTCCCAGTAAGCTGGCTCCAGGCACTTCCCACGTTGGCTGCCCCTCCACAGTGTAGAGGGATGGGACAGACACCTGAGTTCCTCTGACTTTAGGTTTGTAGGGAGACAGCAGGGCACCTGGTGGGCTTCTCCAGACCCGGGCAGCTACACTGGGGCTTCCCCAATGGCAGGGTGGTGGGGCTGCTCCTCTCAGCCTGCGTGTCTACGATGGGACTCCTGCAGTGACGGCAGGCACACAAGGTGTGTTTGTCTGATTCTCCCGGTGGGTGATGGCTACCCAAAGGAACCAAGGGACTCCAGTGGTGAGCTGTGGGTGGGGTACATGGGTCCTACTTGGCTGCATGTCCTTGTTCCCCCTGGCTGCCTGCAGGGAGCAAGCCTCCTGGCTGCAGTATGGGGCCTAATTCAAAATTTCATTGCTCTGGAAATATTTTGAATTTTAAAATTATAATCCTGAGTTACAAGAATTACAAATTCCCATAAATAAGTTAACCTAGAAATATACACTGTTTGAGTCTATGTCTCTTGCTTGACTTTCTCTTCATGTCCAGAGAGGAAGTTTTGATTCTTGGTGCCTCTCAGTTAGTTAAACTCCTGCTGCAAATGTGTAATAAACTTCAGCAAATACTCAGGGCTTCCGGTTCAGTCACTCCAGCTGCCAGTCCAGGCTGATCTCTGAGACTCACACTGACACTGGTGGTCAGAGAGGCCCCACCTGGGACCAACAAGCTGTCAAACATGTTCTCCTGGGAAGTGCACAGGAAACAGGACCCGTTTAACTGAAATGGTGGATTTAACAATCCTCTAACTGATCTTAGCTAAGGTCATCAGCATAACGAAAATAAAATTCAGACATGGAGCCCTCTTCAGAGGGTGAACTAGAAAATCATCTGTCTGGAGGTAAAGGTTCAGCTACTAAGCCAGTCACCCACAGTCACTGATCCTTATACAAATTTAACAACTATAATCAGTGAAAATCATACTCACCCACTGAAACAGATCTCATCCAAATGGCCAGAGCAGACTACAGAGCTCTACACCTCTTCTTGGTCCTGATTTGGCTAACAAACACCCTGGCATTTATTGAATAGCTGCTAAATCTATTTCTTTTTCGTCTTTCTGTACATCTCTTAAATAGTCAAAAGCAACAGTCATGACAACTGATTTTGAAATTTCCATTTTGATCTGAACAGACTTATTGATCCTTCTAAGAAGCTTACACAAATCCTTTCGAATTCTGAAGCAGGAATTCTTGCCAAATTATGGTCAATAATAATAGTAATCACTATATTAAAAAGATTTATGATTCAAACCTGAACCTAAAGGGCTGCATTTAACTTTAAAGACTAGTTAATTGCTGTTATCATTTTTGTCCATTTACTTTCAGGAAAAATACAATTTAATTCACAATTCAGATTGTAGGCAGTATTCCTACATGACTTTTCTCTTTCATTGAGATCATGGACAGCTAGAAGAAAATTGCAACCAAATATATGAATCAGTGAAACCTCTTTAACTGATTAAATCAGTTCCTCCCGATGCTTCTCACAGAGGGGGTGTGTATGTGTGTGTGTGTGTTCCAAAGAACAAGCATATTTCACTAGCAGCTGTGCGGGCTTGGAGAGGGAAGCCTGCACCTCTGTCATTATGACACAGAAGGCCTATTTATACACTGTCTGTATTCCAGCCCCCTGTTATTCCTCTGTTGCGGGGATCCCAGTGTCACCCCAGATCCCAATTTGTGTTGTGGACTTTGCTTGTCTTTCTTCC
Organism: Dolichotis patagonum; assembly: GCA_004027295.1. NCBI lineage: Eukaryota > Metazoa > Chordata > Mammalia > Rodentia > Caviidae > Dolichotis > Dolichotis patagonum. The sequence continues at coordinate 445 of PVJX010020565.1, read as the reverse complement.
ACAAACCCATTTCTCTCTCTTTTCTACCCAGCTTTCTGGACCTGGTCATATCCAAACTATCCTAAGGATTCTTGCTGAGGATTAGTAACTCATTTTCCTCCAGCAGCCACTTTGAATGCTTTTGCAGCTCTTCTGTGGGGTGGAGGACATGAGGTCTAGTCTCATACATGTCCGGCTCTCTATCAGACTGCAAATCCTGCACGGTTAGTGTCTCAGTGTCTTTCTTTCTTTTTTTTTTTTTAGGTGGCTTTTTTTATTTAAAAGAGAATAAAACAAAAGGGGGCAGTACAGAGCAGATCAGAAGAGGACAACATAGGCAACACAGTACTTTACATTAAGTCAACTGGACATCAACAGTATCTAACACCATATCTCTTACTCTGCTATAGTTGAGCATAGTTTCAATTACAATAATATCAAACATAACACAATAGTATAAAGCCAT